>KN837271.1:162580-175611 GCA_000827215.1 Sphaerobolus stellatus SS14 | reverse complement strand
GTCGAACAAAGTAAGATGTGAAGTCGAACAAAGTAAGATGTGAAGTCGAACAAAGTAAGATGTGAAGTCGAACAAAGTAAGATGTGAAGTCGAACAAAGCTCTCCAAAGGTATGTGACCTTCTCCGAAGCTTCATAGAGGTTAAATGAAGTCACGTGTTGTGACACTTAAGCATGGGGCTTAACAGACTTCCTGAATTGAGTAATCCATTCTGATGATCCTTTATTACCAGGATAATCCGGATTAAAGAATGTTTATTGGTGATCTGGATGTCAGTATTGCATAAGAAACAGAAATTTATGGAACTTGTCTAACTCCTTTTGCTTGATTCAGAATACACCGCCACCAGTGAAACATGACTTGTGCAGCTTCTTGAGAACCACTGCAGCTTGACCTTCCAGCTCATTGAATTTCTTTTCAGTATGTTTTATATCCTCCTTATTACTGTGGTCTTGGTATAAGTTTGGCTTTCCATACACATCCTTTCCCAGTGGCCTCTTGTTATCTAATTTTTCAGTCTCCACATCATAATAATGAAGGACAGATTCCAAGTGAGATATTCCTTGTTTTCATGCTTGATATTCGGTCCTTTTCTGTTCCTTCTTTGAGCTAGGTAGATGTCATAGAACAGATTAACAGGACTATAGATTAATTCAAAAAAAAAGTCAACTCACCTTTACTCTCCTTCTCGATTAATGGTGAATCATTCCAAGATGAATCTTGAAATGTAGTGCTGATATTGCTCCTTGACTTGTGTGGACATGGGATGATTGAGTTGCATAAGTTGAGATCATTTGAGGATTAAAAGAGAAGGGAATTACTAATGTATAGGGGAACTAGGGGTGGGCTCTAATACTATATCTTGCCCTAGAAATTGTAAGTTGAGTAACCCAATCATGGTAAAATGTGCCTACTATCAGCCAGAGTAACCAGACTGTTTGAGCATGTTGAGATAATAGACACCTTGTGCAAAAGTGATGGCGCTCTGGTGGCGCTATTTTTTGTTGTGCGTCTGTTGCTCCACCTGTTGCTCCATCTGGTTGCTATGCGACTCATCATACTCAATGAAGCTATCCCACGCTTGCATCTAGACCAGCTCAAACCAATGCCTTTGCTCTATTGCGCAATGATCGAGTGGACTGACAGGTGGAGCAACAGACGCACAACAAAAAATAGCGCCATCAGAGCGCCATCACTTTTGCACAAGGTGTCTATTACTGTTGCTCCACCTGTTGCTCCATCTGGTTGCTATGCGACTCATCATACTCAATGAAGCTATCCCACGCTTGCATCTAGACCAGCTCAAACCAATGCCTTTGCTCTATTGCGCAATGATCGAGTGGACTGACAGGTGGAGCAACAGACGCACAACAAAAAATAGCGCCACCAGAGCGCCATCATTTTTGCACAAGGTGTCTATTATCAACACACGGTTCATAATTCACGTTATTCTGACTCACCTTCAGTCCACGATCTGCCGAAGATCGAATTACGAGAGATTCAATCCATAAGATCCGCCATTGTCATCGCTTTTGAATAACAGATATCTGCGGTGAATGGTCAGGGCATTCTTAATGAAGAGGAGAGTCGGCACGGCCGTCTAGCTCAGGTTAAACCGGGGGAAGTGGAGTTGTTGTCAGGTATGCTGATTGATAAATGACAATGATATCTATTTGCTCCTGCATTCTTTTAACATGTTCCTCTCATCAGCATACTGAGACTTCTTATTCTCTTTGATGTACTTTTCATTTCTAGCTATAATTAGTCTCTCATTTCGCGTCTATATTCAGCTAATTCAGGTACACTGTAGGATGTGCGGGATCCCTTATTATTGCTCTAGCTAATACTTGGATTATATATGTGATGAAGTGTAGTTTCTATACACTTAGTATGTTGAAATTGATTAACTCAATAATAATTTCTGTTTCAAAGAGCATCGTTGTGTTGAGATGGCGTCGGAATTCCCTGGCTGCCAGTGTTGGTTCTGCCACACCCTCATCGCACTTTCCAGGTTGTTACTATAGCAGACATGTGAGAGTGACGACCTTGAATTGCTAAGTGTTCACTCGGTAGATACTAAGACGGAAAGTATCTGATGTGCAGTAAAGCTCAAGTTCTGCGGCAGTGCAATTAGGATCCCAAATGCCTTGATGAGCTCAATTGCGGCAGGATTTGGCTCCTTACGACTTCTGGAACCAATCGAAACCCATTTCCTGCATAGTTACGACTTCCGACAGAGAAGATAGTGATGACAGGTGTTGAGGCGAACACATCAGTAGAATTATAGTTGAGATGGGAGATCACATTTCATCTGAATGGAAGACCAAAACTAATCACTGGGTGTAGTAAAATTTATAAATGATATCTTTTAATGAAATAGCAGCTCAGTCCTTATTCCCTTTTAATGGCCAGCTAGAATTGGCAGGTATTATGACAATCTCAGGACCTCCATTATAACTTCATCCCCAAGTCACAAAACTTGCTTTATCCTCTTTGGGTCATGTCAGAAGAATTTATACTCCTCGGGGATAATAAATCACCTCAACTATTGAATACATTATTTCATATGTATGTTCCCATCTGATGATATATTAGCAGGATAGTCTGCTGAGTATCTTATTACACCTTTCAGTCAGATTTACAGATATTTCACCTGTGTAGCATTGACACTGTTGACATACAATTACTTGATTACTTTTGAGGTGAAGCCTTCTGATTTCAAGGCTATTTTCATTCTTACATTACATTCAGCAAGAGAGGGTGCATGTCTGGAAACAAGCCAAGACTTTGCCATTTTACATTTTCCTGGTCCTGCGATATTTTCCGCCTATTGTCTTGATAATTGCATTTGATGTCCCCTCTTTTCTTCTCCTAGGTATGAACATACAATCATCACGCTCTCTTTCTGAAGGTTATAGTCTTACAGCTTTAAAATTGGGTGGTCTTCAGATGGAGCCACCTGATTGTGGACTTCCAACCATTCGGTTAGCCTTGGTCCCAGTAATCACTGCAACCTCCGGAGGTATGGTTCAAATACTGTACACTAATTTTCACTGATACTCACTTAGAGTTTCTTCAGTAATCCTTAGTAATTCACAGTTCCATAAGTATAATATAAAGTTCATTTGACTAATATATTGCAATCCAGTCTTACGTGTAAATGCAATCTACAGTAAAGGTATACTGATAATGGTACTTTGTGTCCTTCCACACTCTAACTGTTCTGTGGACAATAGAAAAATGGGTTAAATGGCTTGTGAAAGTGGTTTATGTGGGTCAGATAGGAGCCGCAATTGTGAGGAGTCTTGCCTACTGATTTTCCATTCACTATGATGACATGCAGCTTAGTTCTCTATATATGAAGACAATAGTAACAATGATGCTTTTGCTGATTTATGCCAACCACTAGATGAGTTGGTGTTGAACAATCCCACCAGTGAGTACACCATAATTGCATGGATTTCAAAGAAGACACTCCTTTTCTCACACCATATATAAGGTCTACTTCCATTATTCCTCTCTTCAATAAGCTTTGACCTAGTAATATTTTACCTCACCTTAAGGAAGGGTCTTGAAGCAAGGGCAAAAGGAACTGGCAGCACTTTACTGAAGGTACTTGTTCGGGGGGGTAACCTATATTTCATGTAAGTATATCTGGATTCTGAAGTAAATTATATATTATTACACTATTGCTATAACAGGTCTCTCCTTTTGGTGAATTTCATAAATGTGCTTGTCATTGCTTTGACAGTAAAGTCATTTGGAGACCAGGGACTTGATGATTATTTCCCATGGATTGGTGTAAAAACTCCATAAATTAACTTACCTTGAAATTAATAATAACAACTGCCATTATTTTTCAGGATTATATTGGGAACATAAATGTTCAATTGACATCTGTGTATGTCTTTCCTTTTCCAATAAACATTCTCCATATTTCTTTCACTAACTCTACTCTTCTATTGGCAGCATAACCTCTGTAATAGTTTCACAGTAAGCAATTGAGCTTATTCTCCTGAACTTCACCTGACATAACCAACTCAGCCTATTCCTTGATCTTCGTGAAGCTGCTTACCACTCTCAAAAGTCCTACAACAATCCTTCGGCTATAACGGCAACTGTTGGAGAATGGTTTAATTTCAACCAGAGTGAATCTGGACAATCAGACCCTTCCGGTTCTAATATCCAGCCTGGATGTCGTACAAGAGAGAACCGGTTCATAGGCCAAAGGACCCTCCAGGATTTAATGGGATATGATGACTTTGCAGTTGATCTGCAATACTTTGATGATGGGGACTATAGCTCAACGAGTGAGGATAAGGAGGCCTTCCTAAAGGAGGATTTCGAAGTTGGGGTGTGATGTATCATGGCACTGAATTTTCAAGTAGGGAATTGATGAGCAGGTGCAGGAAGCTGCAAGGAATTCTTTAGAAGCATAGTCTCTCCAAAGTCTTTGGAGGTTAGAATCCTTTTATGTATATTTATGAGCTGGCCTCAATACAGATTCTGTGCATACCGTGTCATGACGGAAGCAGACAAGAGATATTACCTTTCTGGGAGAGTCACCGTCCACCCAATCACAGCACTCGACCGACCCTCGGTCGAGCATCTAAAAAATGCATGACTCCGTCCCGCAGTCGTCTCCTCCTTCCTCAAGTCGCCCTTTGTCTCATAATATTCAGCAGAAAGATCAATAGACGACGATGGTCAGAAATAATGGCACAACAAGATGGAGAAGGGACGGGAAGGCGGTGGGCGAACTTGAGGACGATGGATAAAGCCGTTGCCAGTGACGCTAACCTCCGAACTGCGGCCGCCACTTCACATTGTAAGATTTTTGAACCTATTAGTAGTACATACCTAGCTCATATTCATATTGTTAGACTATAATCACGGTCCGTCGAGTCCAGGATCCCAATGGACCAGGCCCATTCCTCGGACCCTCGTGCTTCGACTTCCGCTCGACTCCATGCATCCAAGTGGGCTCTGTTTTCTTCAATTATCAGTACAATTCGATTTCGGCGGTCGTTGAATATCAGTGAATCTCGCACTTACGCAGCGTGATAACGTCGTCGCCAGCGGTACCTACCATCGTCTCTACTCTGGCACACTGCCGTCCAAACAGAGACCCCCGGTGCGTATATTTTGACCCGCTACTCTGCATATGATTTCTTGTCTCAATTTTATCTCCTGGCCGTCTCTATCCCACTTCTCCTTAGGCAATAGGCGCGAGCGCATCGACAAAGTTACCTCGAAGAATGATAAACAGGATTGAGAGCTTATAATTAAAGAGCGAGAGCTAAAGCTAGCCTGCCTATGTGTCGATGGTGGTGTTTCGAGCAGGTAAGTCTGCTTATTTCTGCTCTCGTCGACCACAAGTGACTATTAGATTAGGTTAAAGTAGGCTATGAATGAAGCTTCGCATCCACCGCTTTATATGCAGCACTAAACCCATTTGTAATTGTACCCTCTTTCTCCCATCTACGCATAACCTTACTCTTCAGCAGACGGTCTCAACACACGAGGTTAGATAACAAGGATAAAATAGATCGGCAAGGATTTAATAACAGACCCTTAATTAGCTGTATATCCATCCGATGAATTTGCGTGGGGTTCCGGCGTCTTATGTTGGGTATGACACAGTGCGAGATATTCTTCTCTTATTACTTCACCCTCTGCTAACCACTATAATTACAGGATTTATGTACATACAAGTGAAGTTTTGCACCAAATTTCGATTCATGAAGATGCAAGTACGACTGCGCAGACAAGGCAGTCAGGAATGTCTATATGCCGCAAAATAATGAAGCACTGGCCATAGGATATTACTACCAGAATCTGATGAGGGGGTGTATGGATAATGGTTTTATATTATTAGCCCACGTACTCCCAGTCCCCTTCCTTCATTTAAGTGGTATATTGATTTTTTCAACCATATTTAGGGAGAAATTCAAGGGTAATTCCTGTACAATTATCTAACTAGGCCTCGAAATCGCTTAGAATCTGCCTTTGGGACAACTACATTAAATAGAGAAGTAAAGTGGCCGGTTTAAAATGAGACCTTATTTGTCGATGCCTCCCATTCGTGTTTTCAATCATATGTGCGTCACTTTATTTTTATTTTGTCTTTGTATTAATCCGCTAATAAACAATTGCCAGTACTTGCATCGAATTTATAAAAGTAAAATTGCCACTATAAACGAAAGCATCCACCCGTGTTCAGCTTCCTCATCATCTGGTGACACGGTGCTTTTCCAGTTGCGGCGTCGGAAATCTTTACAGAACACAAGATACCTCAGAGTCCATTCTTGCTTCACTGACAACTGACATCACCGGACAATCTCATTGCCCATCAACGCCTGTGCTCCCGCATCTAACCTCAATTCTTGGATAATTTTTCCATATGAAATCATGATAACTTTAAAGAAATCGTTCCTCCAAATGAGATACTTCTACAATCCAATTTATTAGTAGTGGGATGACATACATAAATTATCGTCAATATTAGCTTCCGTTTCAATTGTGACTCCAACTCAGCATCGAAAGCTACGAAAAGAAATCAGCATAATCCGAGATATCAAATAATGACCGGACCTTCTTGCAACAATGTATCATAGGGCGGGGTATCCCTGAGATGCCACGGAGCAGCAGGTATGTCAAAATCCCCGAACACATCATATGTCAGCTTCCTAGTCCGTTGTAGCAACGGCTTGTTTTTGCGTCATATGACGTCCTTCAATCATCCTAGGACGTTGGGAAAACACGATTCACATTGTCCCCAACCACTCCACAAAATTCCTGTAAACTTCTTCAGTGCGTCTGTTCCATAACGCTTACGCCTTCGATGACGTACATCAAGGCCCAGCATCGACTTCAGACTCTGGCATCCCAGCACGGAGCAGAGTGAGAGTTAGACGAATCAACAAATTACCTCCGATCGCCTGTCACGCCTGCCCTCACATCGCCCTCTCTGATTCGGACTGCTACGTTCTATCGAAGGGATAGGCTGCGCCTAAGGATGTTGAAGCCTGAAATGGTTGAGAGAATGCTGGAGCAAGTCTCGGACGAGAGGAATCACGTCCGCGGCGCTTTCGAGGGGACGGGGCGTGGCTGTGCTAGTGACGACATCACAGCGGCGCTCTTCCATCTTCCATCTACTGCTGTCCTCACTGCCTCAGCACGTCCGTTCAGCGAGACTGCATCTCTTGTCCTATCCATATTTACGCAATCCCAATCCACCTTGCGGCCGCAACCAGATTATAATATCAAGTTGCAACGGTCCACTCAAGGTGTGTTTACGACACGGCTTCCTTAGCTTTCATTCAGTTCCGCAGAAAATCGCTGGCCCATTGTTGATGCTTCTGCTTCGATTACACTCGCTGTTCCAACCATCTCCATCATATGCACGCCGTCACCTGCGCATCCCAACCCATGTAGGCAACATCTTCTACCTGTTAGTATTGCTGGCCCATTGTTGACGCTTCTGTGTCCATTACACTCGCTGTTCCAACCATTCCCATCATATGCACGCCATCACCTGCGCATCTCCAACCCACGTAGGCAACATCCACCTGTTAGGAAATATTGATAAGGCTAATTGTCCGAAAAACAGTGGTACTGAGCTCTACTGTCCTTCTTTTGCCTCGGTGCTCAAAATAGCTCCCGGTCTTCCGGCGCAACCTCACTCAACGAGAAATGATGAGCGTCCTTCAACTGCATTGGTATCGTATATTCTCTGATCCAAACATAGAAGAGCTTCTTCAATCAAGCATTTGACGTGCAAACTATCTCCCACCCATCACTGTTCGCCCTGCTCGCTCTCCGTCATTATCCTCAACTCAGAGTCTCCCAATTTTGCCCTATTCAGGCACTGCATTGAAGGAAAGAACGCTATACAACTGAACTACCGTCTCAGGGCATCACAGCATGCTTATATTAAGACAGATAGTTAGGGATCCGAATGAATTACGGTGTGTATTGTGTACTTCGGGATGGCTCGCATGACCTTGGGAGTGTGTCGTCCCATGCTTTTTGCTCTGTAGTCTCGAAAGTAACATTATAAGTTGGATCAACGATTCGTAATACGATCTGATGGGCCTGTTATATATAACAACGGATGTGATGAGTATGCGAACAGGAATCATACATCTATCTTCTATTGATTTGATCTGGAGATGGATAAACCTGCTGCAATTAGTGTTGCCGCAGTTCGGTTCAGAAAGCAGTTCAAACCAAGAATCAAACCAAACCAAACTGTCTGAACTGCTTTCAAAGATGAACTGAACTGAACTGAATTTTCAACTTGGTGTAAAAGGCTGTTTTATGCAGTAAAAGATGGAAAAAAAAAATTCTAAACCAGTTTGAACCAAGAACTGAACTGAACTGAACTGCCTGAACTGATCATTTTATGTGAACCAAACTGAACCAAACATGCAGTTCAGTTCACAGTTCACCAAAAAGGTGAAAGAACTAAACCAAACCAAACCATGGTAACACTAGCTGCATTTGGATATATAAGAGAGCAAGAAGTCTGGGGAGCAGTCTCATTAGCTACCCTGCACTATTCCTTTTCTATGTCCACTATATCTATTACTGAATTGACACAGGAACACTTCTATGTGTATGTCTGTGTGAATCCCTTCTCACATTCAGGCTCCTGATGATACTCATTGTAGGAGAGTAGGCAGCTATGTTGATATGGCTGCACTGGGTAATTCCTTACTATATTCCAAATATATATCACAAATCTTATAAATATTCAAAGCTTTGATAGTCTATGATACCCTTCTAACATTAGAAGATGAAATCACTCTCATATGGAGGAAAAAGTTTGGCTTGGGTTCAATCCTATACATTCTAGCACGATACTGCATTGTGTCTCGAACAAGCATTCAATGGTGTTCTGATATTCTAAATTATGAAGGAATTCTCTCCATAAAGGTATGTCATTTTCATCTTAAGTCTTAAATTTCATAGAGCATAAAATAATCTCCTTTTAGTAGGTGAATGTAGTCATTGAATAGCAAGAATGACAAATCGAAGAATATTTGGAATCAGGATGTTTGAAACCCTATCAGTGTTAAACACTATTCTCCAAGTTGGAGCCACAACTGTCATCCAAGGTATGTCACAATGGTTAGTATTTGTTTTCAAAGTCTAATATATCACATTCAGCTTCACTAATAGGAAGAGCATATGCTGTTTCAGGAGGGAACTCATTTATAGCAGCTGGCTTGGGTTTAGGTCTGATCACTGTGTTGTCTAATTACATTGTATGTTTTCTTGTTTCTAAGTGTTAGATCCACACTAACATTGATTCTCTAGAGCCAGTTTGCGCTATTTTTAACTAATTCTCTTAGTCCTTCAAGTGTATATCCTTCAAGTGTATACTCCACCCTGTAGGTTCTGCAATTCTGCAAACTGAGATAAAGTATTAACATACAGCTAGAGGTAGCCAACTACTACTATACTGTAACCACTGATACTGATACTGTTCTCCAGCTTCTGCAGCATCTATTACTATCCTGATATTTGATGCCACCGTCATGGCAATTACAGCATATTTTGCATGGACATCCAGCAAACAGCTGCAAAACATATTTGGTACCAGGCAATCTTTAACTGTAATCTTCCTGCAGCAAGGTGAATGAAGAGGGATCAATAATAATATTAAAAACTAATATATTACTTATAGGTGTTGTTCGCTTTTAGTAAGCTATCACAAGTTATCCATGAGAATGTCTATAATCATCATACAAATCAGTATAATATTTATATGGAGTCTAGAGATTACTATCTCAAATAAGAACCTGAATGTAAGTAAGGTAGTTTTGGTCCTATATAATCACATATCACCAATTTAGCTGTTCCTTATTGGTTTTGATGTTGGCCTTGAAAATATGTCAGTCACACTTTTTTTATGTATTACCTCCAGGCTCTACTAATCAACTATATAGTGTATCAGTAATTCTTATCTGCCGATTCATACTTCAGCTTCGCAGGTTCAACACAAGAGTTCAAACTGTTCCCTCAGTCCACATAGCATCAACTCCTGGTATCCGAGGAAGGCTTCAGCACATACACAAAACTCTTATTGAAGAATTTGGAAATTCTGGGATAGAATATGGCTTGGAAACAGAAAATGACATGACAGAACTTGAAGGAGATACTGCACCCTCTGCTGGTATTGATACTGAGGCCCATATCATGGCAGAGGAATTTCCTTGGATAATAAACCCAGTGTAAAGTACTCCAGGCACTTTGGGATCAGGAATCCCATGAACAGAGCTGATATCATTCTTTGAATATGGTATGTGATTTTTCTAAGAAATATGACACTGTTTATAATATTGTGATGATAGGCATCCAATTCCCCTACTTGGCACAAAGACCTCTATTATTTTATTCCTCTTCTTGATGAAGAGATTGGAAACATGTTATATATCAGTTACAAGGCCGGTGAAATTTCTTCCCACTCTTAGCTATTCCTGTATGAAACTATTTATATATAATCTTTGAACAAGTATCTGGAAGATAATTATGGATCAGAAGTTTCCTCAATGGTCACAGGGACACAAGCTGATAAATATATCAAGAGGATAGAATGCATGTTATGACATTGCTCAGCCAGGAATAATCTGAATTCAAGGCAGAACCACTACACTACTTACCGTGCTGCAAAGGTTCTGTTTCGAACGATCTGAGAGTCTTTTTGTCAAGGAAGACACTTTGAAGTTCGGACTTATGCCATCAACCAAAGACAACTCTGTGGATTGGTGAATCAGCATCAAACGGAACAACTTTGCATTCAGAGATTTTCTATGAGATCTAACTTCCAACTGATAAGTGAAAGATAATCAATTACATCAACCGCGATCTCGCTGGTCCCTGTGCCGCCAGAGAATGCAAAGAACACGTAGAAAGAATCGTTTTTTCTTGCGAGGTGCGGGCACCGCCATCGTGAATCCCGATGACTTGTGGTTTCCGCTGGAGCGGTGGACAGCACACGAAGGAACCGCTTGGGAGGATAGTTTCACGGGATTCAACGCAGGAGGGAGACATATTTTTAACTTAAATATTATATCTATAGATCCTGCTGCCATCGTTGATCACAACTCCATAATAGGTACGCATTAATTATTATTCATGCATATATACACAGAATGACGTACCTTCATGCAGCGATCGCTCTCAGTTTCAGAATCGAGCCTGCCCTCAGAGCTAGCACAACAGAGAAATGGGATTGGGAGGAAAGCTTCAGTCTGTATGCAGAGCCTATTCGAGAGAGATATCGACATTTGCATAATATGTTTCTTTTAATTTTAATCAGGGTAGTAGTAGTACTGTGAAAGCACGATATATTTGGCCATCATTATCCTGACGCGGAAAATTCAAACCTCAATAATGGAATGTTCTTCGTAATGAAAGAAGCTTCACAACGATATATTGCTTTATTTCCGTCGTTACAATGGAGAAGGAACACATCGATTTCATATTTAAATCTATCAATAAGCACCCACAGTGCTTGGACATTTTAGTTTAGGCACAACGAGGGAAGGCTCCTTTACATCATTTTGTTCACCACAATTCAGGTTCGAAGTTTTAATTCTGCGTGGAGAAAGTTCAAAAGCAACGGACGCAGCGGCCGTCACTCCAACCTTTACCTCCACAACTTTCTCGTCCATCTCGACAGCTCCCAGAACGCAGCCATGCAACCTAGCTCTCACATCCATGTGCCACCTTCAAAACCCATCAATACGCGATGGGGCAGCGCAATGAAGGTTGGCGTAGTGCTACAGATGCAAAATGGCCCTAAAGCAGGTCAACTTTTGATAGTGTATCGTGGTGATGGCCCTGCGGTGTTTTTCGACCCACCGACTAAATCAAACCCTTTCCCAGCTGGTCAGAATACGAGCATGCCAGGGTATCAGTACCATCAGCAAACCCCAGTCGTTCGACACCTACCAACTGGCCAAGTACTTTTTGGCAGGCAGACAGGCATGCCTAGTAGCGGCAATGCGATGAGTGGACCTTCTAGTTTGCAGCCACAGACAATGTCTACTCCCGCATTCTTCTCCACCACTCGCATGCCTGTCATCAATCATGAAACAACCTCCAATGTCTCCCATCGACCCGTGTTCGAACAGCCTGAACAAGGCTTAATTGGCGGCAACCCTGGGTTTACCGCGTCCTATTCTTATCCGCAGATGACACCTACCATCACTTCGTTGACTCCTGATACGATTGGCTGGAACGGTAGGACTTGCAGCTCCCTAGCCATGCCTCCGCCAGCACCGTCCCGGGCCACGCAGCCAGGCTTAATTGGAGGCAACCAAGGGGTTTCAGCCTCCCGTCCCTATATGTCGACGGTACCTACCACAACCAACCAATATCCTCATATGTCTAGGGGGGGTCATAGGGCATCGACCTCCCAAGCACCAGTACCATCCACGCAGCCGAGCGGTTCCCACCTAGCCCCCGGCGGTGGGCTTACAGCCACGCAACTGAACTGGACTTTACTTGCTGCTGCTCCTCCTTCCTTGTCATCTGCCTTGCCTGCATCAAAGCCTCGTATTATTAGCCATAATCCTACGGCCTCGACTTTGCAGATCATGCATGCGCAAGCATCGTCCACACAGCCGGGTATAGCTGTCGGGATCTCGCGCCTTCCTGCCTCCACGAGCTCTTTACCTCGCGAGAATGGGAGAGCCTCGACTTCGCAGGAATCGGTGGCGACAACGAGGTTATCACATCCAGCCTCGGATGTGACTGTTGGCAACTTTGAACTTCCGAGTCCTCCATCCCTTGCTCCTTTGCGGACATCGCTCCCTGGTCTGATGGTTAGTCGATCTACTCCAGCGGTGCAAGCGTTCGTTGCCAGCATATCTAGAGAAGCCACTGAGGCGTTAGCACAGCTCAATTTCCCAAATCAAGAAAATGGGGAACAAGTCGATACCAACAACACAGGTTTGAATACCGCTAAATTGAACGCTGAGGCCGCTAAATCTGCTGATGAACCGCAAAAAACAGAGG
>KN837271.1:141427-158019 GCA_000827215.1 Sphaerobolus stellatus SS14 | reverse complement strand
CTTTATAGACAGATAGAATTCCTCAAAAGCTTCAGACACACAAACTAATCCGGTTTAGTTTGAAAAAAAAGAGATAATAGCTTTGTTTAATCTGGCTAGCCATGGAAACATTTTCCACGGAACTTGGGCTCACTCGCAATTGGCCCATCGCCGGGTCGAAGGAAACCCACCGAGAGCTGCATAAAACGAAAGACTGAAAATTCGGGTGATTACGTAATCATCCAGATATCTCATTTTCCTAACCCTAGATTAAGGCTTATCAAGGGTAAGCAAGGAATCTCCTGATTATGATGAGCGTGATGGTCCGTCTCGCCCATGTTCGCGCCGTACTGGGATCACTGTTAGAAGTCCCAGCAGTCGCAGAGTCAGCAACCCATTACAACTGTTCAAGGTCGTCCGTGCTCTCGATCTCGATCCTCTCGACGTTAACAAAGTCAGCAACCCATCATTGTCCAAGCTCAACGCTCACAATCGCGATCCTCACGCTCACGCTCACATAGTCCTCAACAGCCTATCATCATCCAAGGTTCACGTTCACCCTCACGACCTCGATCTTCCCGACGTTCCCATAGCCGTGACCAACCTATCATTATTCAACAAGGTTTTCCTCTGAACGTGGAAGACACCATTCTCGTTCCCAACCCGTCACTCTCCAATCTGGCACAGGGCGACGTCACACGCGTTCTCGTTCACGTCATACACCTTCACAGATCATTATTTAAGGACAACGGCGTAGTTATTCAAGTTTGAGGTCTCGCACACCACCACCCATCATTCCAGGGGATACTTTCAGTCGGCGTCACTCTAGACATGGATGTCATACCCAACCGCAAATACTAATCGGATCAGGACGACACAGCTCTTCAAGATCGAGGTCTCGCACACCACCATTATCATTCCAGGGGATACTTCCAGCCGTCGTCACTCCAGGCATGGATCTCATGTGCAACCACAAGTACTAATTGGGGTCGACGCTCTCGTTCTCGCTCAAGCTCTCGTTCCCGTCCTCCAATAATTGTTGCTGGTGAACAGAGGTCTCGTTCAAGGTCGCGTCATACTCGACATGATCAACCTATCCTTGTTGGAGATCCCTCTCAACGGAGACGCTCACATTCCTACTCACCTCAACGTCAAACTGTGATCATGGGCGACCCGCATCGGTCACATTCGCGTCGAGGTTCACGTACGTCCGCCGGTCATAATTGCTCCTCGAAGAAGCAGTGGATCGAGATCATATAGCCCACAAAGACCGGTTATTGTGCATGGCGGAAGTAGTCGCCACCATTCTCGTAGCCCATCTCGATAGGTTTATCTTGAGGGAAGATCACGCCTGCATTCACGTTCCCGCCATCACAGTCAACTGGCCATCGTCTCAGCAGATCCGGGCCATGGGAGACATGGAGGACGCCCAAGCTCGCGACGTGGTAGCCATATTCTCGTCCGCCGTTCAGGATCACGTTCGCGTAGTTAAAGTCCGCCGATTGTTATCGCTGCTAGCCATCATGGAGATCATAGCCGTCATGGCGGCTCGCATTCGCATCCACATACGATCATTCAACGTTCGCATTCGCGGAGTAGAAGTCCCCCGATTATTGTCGCTCATGGTGATCACAGTCGTTATAGTCGCTCACATTCACGCTCGCATGCGATCATGCAACGTTCTCGTTCTCATTCCGGCAGACGAGGCCTCCGATTATTGTTGGTTCCCATTGCGGTGATCATAGCCGCCATGGCTCACGCCAGCCTACGGTCTATCTGGAAGGTGATCCAAGCCACCACGGTCGCTCAAGTTCACGTCCACACAGTGCTTATATAGGAAGCAATCGTCCAAGTCGAGGCCGCTCTCGCTCTCCAACCCACGTTCTCCTACGTAGCGATCGTTCGCCCTCTAGACATTCCCGCACCCCAGTATCCGTTATTCGGAGGGGTTCCGGCTCGAGAATTCCTTCGCCTGAGAGAGCCATTATCATACTTCCTTCCTCTTCGAGAGCTAGCCGTAGTAGTCGTCGTCCAGAGCTGGTAGTATATGGGGACAATCCCCGTCAATCACGGGCCCCTTCGCGGGCTCATTCCCGAGGCCCGACTATAATCGACTATGTCAGAGGGTCTTCAGGACGACATACGCGACCGCCGTCCATCTACCCTGGAGATCCTGAGTATCCAGATCCTCATTTAGCCCACTCACGACCACCGTCAGTTTTCGGAGATCTTGACTATATTGATTAGTGTCCCATATCGACTCCTCATCGACCTCATTCTCATGCGGGATCTCATCCATTGATGCAGATTTTACGGACGCCCCTGATAGTTCTAGACGTCGCGTTGGAAGTCATGTTGGAAGCACATGTTGGAAGCCGTGCACCTTCTGCTTATGCAGATGGTAATAGAAGGCCACTTTCTCCTCAACGGAATCATGTCACAACTCGCGCTCTTTCTGAAGACTATGCGGATTCCCCAGATCTGAGGAGACCGAGTCGTGCCTTAAGTCGTGCACCTTCAAGGGTTTCGCAAGTTCCTCTTGGGGGTGAATCACCGGTTCACGTCGTGGTTCCTACTTCGCACAGAACTACGCCGCCGTTTACTGAAGGAAATGTTCCTCGCGATAGAGTACAACATCAGACAGAGTATGAACAAGATCGTCCAGTACATCCAGCAGAATATGAACAAGGTTGTCCAGTAAGTCGTGTTTCTCGATACGCGCCTGAAGACCGCGCTTCTCGCGCTTCACACTATGCGCCTGAAGGGCAACCTACTCGTTACACGTGGGAAGAGGACGCTCCTGCTCCGGTATGTTCTCATCAACCGTAAAAATTATTATTCATTAATTATTTTGTTTACAGACGATTGTCACCGTGTGCCGTGGCATCTCAAGGGGTCGCACACCTGACGCACATACGCCCGGCACCCGTCCTCCTAGTCATGCCCAAGCTACAGCAATTCCAAGTGGTTCCCAACCATCTGATATCCATGCTCGATCTCCCGACTATGACGAAGCAGATGGTGGTAGCAGACGTCCTAGTCGGACTCCGACTGAAATCCACCCTGACCATCCTGAATGCGACGATGGAGGTGGCCGGCAACCTAGCCGGGCATCAGCTGTCATCCCCCCCGACCATCTTGACTACGACGGAGGCAGCCGATGTCTTAGCCGGGCATCGACTGTAATCCATTCCGGCGATCCTGAATACTCAGAGGCAGATGGAGGAGGTAGTCGGCGTCCCAGTCGAGCATCGACACGTCCTGGCTATGAGGTATCAGATAGCAGACGCTATAGCCGTGCTCCAACGGTAATTCCTCCTGAAGACGACCATCTTGGACTCGAAACCCCATTTGAGGACCGACCAGTGTCTAGTGAAGGTTTCGCTCCACCTCGGAGTGTCAGGTCCGCCAGTCCACCGCAGGTCACCCACATCCCTACCCATCAGCTCATTACCAGAGTTCCAAGTAGGGCAGGCTATGCGGTTAGTGGGCGTAGCGGGGCGAGTCGACTTTCTCCTCGGGATGCTCCAGGAACTCACCCGGAACTCATTCACACGTACGGAGATGGAACGTCGCCTACTCACATTTCTCCGCCTCGTACGCCAGTTATAGGATCTATTGATTCTAGATCTCGACAAGAAATGGGCGAAGACATATTTGCTGAGGCACTCAATAACGCGGAAGACGAACGGTGAGCCCGCTATGCAGAGGCGGAACGTCAACGTCAGCTTGCAGCGGCGTCAGCGGAAGAGAAACATTACGGCGATTTCTACGAGCATGAGGATAATAGGCGGCAGACGTTCGAACAAAATGAGGAAGAACGAAAGGCAGAGGCAGAGGCAGCCCTTGCCGAACTTCTCTATGCCACTCGTCCTATGACTCCACCGTCCAGACCTGCGACTCGCAGTGCTCATGGCGAGGGCAGTGCTCATGACGAGGGCCTCTTGCCTATGAAACTTTCGGCGATGAATCGGAACAAATCATCGTTCATGATGGTAGAACTCCGCCTTCCATACCTTCAGGTTCGCCGTCTGTTGCTGGGTCTGTTGCTCCATCCAGGCATTCTGATGTTCCTTCCAGGCTTACTTCGTCCTTCGCACCATCAGAAGGTGGCGTTACAGCCGTTCCTGGTAGCGGTCCAATTTCTGAAGCAGACTGCGAAGGACTTTTACAAGCCGCTGAAGATGCTCGAGAAGAAGCAGGCTGGCATGCTGAACAGGAGCGTGAAGATGCTGCGTCGAAGGCGGAATAGGAACGTCAAGAAGAGACCCTGCGTGCAGAAAGCGAATGGGCTGCTCTTTCCGAGAAGGCAGGAAGTGAACGCCTAGGCTCTATTGCCAGCATCGCGGAAACTATTATCAGTGAGCGCGAGTCCTGGAAACGTCATTTGAATGATATGGAAGAGGAGCGAACACAGCTGTTGAGGATGCTTAAGGACTGTCAGCAACGTGAAAATCAGGAGAAGGATGAGGTGAGGCGGCTCGAGGAAGAAGTGGTTCGGACGCGTGAGGTGCAGGAGGCGGAAAGAATCGAACGCGAGAGGGTAGAGACTGAGAGGAGAGAGCAGTGTCAAGCTGAGGCGATCCAACGGGACAACGACCTCCGGGCGCAGTTGGAGGAAATCACCAACCTTTTGCACGAGAAGAAGGCGGAATGCGAGCAGTTGAAAGCTTTGAACGATGAGCGTTATGCGGAGAAGCAGGAGAGGAGGGGGATGAAGGACAGTGACGTCGATGCTTTGAAGGAGATGGTGCAACAACTTATCGCACAGAATGATGCGATTAGGAATGAAGCGGCTGAGCATAGGGCTTCTCTCGAGGGCAAGCCTAGTACGTCATATCTATTCATTATTTTTGATATGCTAACGATTTGATTTAGGTATTGACGCTGCGTTGGAAGCTCTCAATCAGCAGAAGCAAGAGCATTCCGCGTTATTGTCGTCGATGGCAGACGGCTGGCGCAGCGACAGCGTTAAGCAACGAATACATCTTACAGGCCGCTACGTCCACCTATAATTAGCAGATTCCTTTCAACTTTCAGAAGGTAAGTTCTACCTTTGATCTACTGTGGAATCTTTGTCCTGACGTCGTGGAAGTATCTTGACGATTTCAGTAAGGCGTTGTCCGACGAAGTCAAGATGCTTTTGGCTGAGGTTGGCAACCTTCGTGAAGAGAAGCGTAACCTGCAGCAGTACGTTTCTCTGAAGATATCGTTTGGAATACTGTCTGACTTGTTTTTAGCGAACTGGGTTACCTGATGTGCATGAGGAGCAAGTACGGTCCTGGAGGCGAATTCGATCCTGACTGGTATGTTGAATATATGTTAATCATAATACTATCTTCTTACACTATGCATAGACATCCAAATGTCCCTATGTACGGTGGACCCCCCGGTCCCGGTGGACCTCCTCCACCAGGTGGATTTCCCCCAGGCACTTTCCCGCCAGGCGCTTTCCCTCTACGGTTGACCACATCGTCCCGTACTGCATGTCTTGCTGCCTCAAGACTCGAGAGCCTCGTAATGTTGCCCATGGCTAGCTGTCAATATATTCCCCACAAATGAGATTCGAGTTTAGAGTGATATGGAAGATAGAATCCCTCATATAATAATATATTTATGGGTGGAATTAGTCTAAATGAAGTATTGGAGGAGGATACACCATAATTGAAGGCGTTTGGGGGAGCTGGAGGTCAGACTGTCACGGTGTCACGCAGAAGCTCGAAGTGTGACATGTCACCGTTCAAATATTCTCTCCTTATTCGCGCCTCAGACTTCTCACTTCAAGGCTATCTGAAAGTCTATAATGATCCTAGACTTGCCATAATATGTAGATATACAGCTATAATGGCAAATATGCGTGAAATTTCAAGCAGTAGGATGGATTCAATATACCCTTAAAAAGTCAATGGCTCCAGCCGGCTGAAACCGCTCAAATGCGGCTTGACTCCAGAGCCTAGCCAATTCAATCCGGCTTCGGTTGGCTGAAAATGGTTGCTACTGTCGGCTCAGCCGCAAGAGAGCCAAACCGTGGGCCTCGTACTACCTAAAAACATTACAACGTTGTATATCATACTGTGTCGCACAATCTTCTCCGTCTTCTCCCACGCTAGCCCAATAGACGACCTTTCCTCCTTTTTGTTCCTCGTCCGCCCACGTAGTTGATGACATTACGTCACCACCACCTAGTGGCTCGACCATGCCTGCTCCCCTTTGGACCGTATTGAGAGAATTGTATTACCGACTGTCTGAAATCTGCCACGCGCGTGGTCCTCCCTTCCGCCTGGTCTACCATGTACTAAAAGAATTCAACCTATACCCTATGGACATCACACCCGGTTGAGCCTCCTACCAAACATGTACTACTACCTATATGACTCATATTTAATATGAACAAAAACATTGTCATTAGAAACATATCCTCCACTGCAACAAATATAACTATGAGAAGCGAAGGAGACAATGTATGAAAAAATACTGTGAAAATGGGGTGCATTTCTAAAGTTTTTCTAAAGTTTTCATCTGTTGAGAACATCTCAATGCTCCCTGTGCAGGTAATTTGGATCAGGATACAATAGCACCGGGGTCAGGAATGTATTCAATATGAACTGTCCAGAGCTGGAATTAATATCAATCCCTGACATTAGGGAGGAATATTTGATGGTATTGGATTAACAAGCGATAAAAGATAATTTGGCTGTAATCAGTGAGTTCAAAAAGCATTGCATCTGCTCCCAGCTTTTGGCCACAGTGGGATGACTACTGCTGGCTGGTGGCATTCTTGTTGGGAACCTAATAATTCAAAAAAAAAAAAAACTACCTATTATTTATTCACATATGGAGACTTGTTTATTTAACATTGTACAGAAGATTTCACCTATACAACCTTTCATATACATTGCAATCATGTATGGATAAACCTTTCAAGTTGAGTTCTCCATCAGGCATCTATCTTACTGGAATGTCTGCTATGAAGACTCTATCCCATTATTCAATGGAATGAAGTGTGACAATCTGACACTAAATATAACTAAATTAAAATCAGGTTTACAGCTGTTTCAGGTACGCAAGGCAGACTCTCATGATCACATGATTTCTTCGAAAATAAACCCCCTGCAAAGATCATTCAATATCTCGATCCCCACTGTGAGTTAAGATCTAACTTTTTTCTCTAAGCATCTTATTGTAACAGTTATACAATGTTATATATTATTATATATGTAATATGTAATATACATTTATATTATTATAAGTGGTGTGAACACCATAAGTGTCCACAACGGCATGTATATCTTTTTACTATTACCCTACGTGTACTACCTACTCAATACATCAGAGTTCAGTTAGTCTTGGGTGATATAAGATATAAACAATGTTATATCTTTTTTAACTTTCTCCCGAAAGTTCGGTATTCAACGGACAACATTATTGTTGTACGGTAGTACTTGGTATTCAACATGCACAAGTGCATGGAAGTACCACAGGTTAGAACTAAAGAACCCCGAAAGTTCTAATATTTAACACACAAGATAATTGTGTGCTAGTATTTGGTATTCAACATGCTAGACAGCACGGAAGTACCATGGGTTTGAACTGAAGTCAAACACCTTATTATTTGTAGTGCTACAAATAATATACATACACCATGATGAGTCACCGTCGTAGTGGTCGAAGGATGCGGGCAGAAGAGCTGTCCGCGCAAGCTGCAGAAGGCGATGAGCCCATCCCAGGACTCACCGTGGGGGATCTGACAGATCCTCCCTCAACCTCTGTTGACCCCCAACAGAGCCCTGAGGTGCTCGCCCCGGAGCACCCGGATGAACTGCATGCGCAACCATTTCCCAGACTGTACCAAGACACGTACAGTCACCCCTTAGCATGGCCGGACCTTCCAACACAGCCATGCAGGGTCTAAGTCCCACCTGATTGGCAGGAGCTGCAGGCACAGCCAACCGGGGTCTAGACTCCCCATGAAGAGTGGCCATTGCTTCGGGCACAGCCACTCAGGGTTCATATTCCCCTCGGGGAATGGATCAGGGCTCAGGGTCCTGGCAAAACCTTGGTGATGCCCCCAGCGAACCTGATCATGTATCTCCTGATGGAGGAGATACGGATGAAGAGGAGAGCTGCACTATCCCAGCTAGTGAAGTAAGTATACTCCATCAGGAGTATACAGATTTTATCAATCTCAAAGACAACACTGAGATTGTGCTGTCAGAAGCCATGGAGGCTACTGAACGGTTGAACACTGTGTTCAACCGCATCAGGACATCTATGAATAGAATGTCCCTGTGTATGAAGGAACTATTTATAGTTCCTGTGAAGAAGTCTTCAGGGAAGATGCGCAAATGCGGAAATAACCGGGCTCATGACAAAGCAGCTGCCAAGGCAGCTACTGAGCGAATAATGGTGCAAACCGCCATTATGGAACCAGCTCCTGGAACAGGAACTGATGATCGCACAAGGGTCACACAGTCTCCGTGTTCCCCACGATGGTGACAGGCATTCCCTGCCACCCAGACAACAGAATAGTCATGAGAATATTCCCTGCACTGCTCAAAGCAAGCAGAGTGATGATTCACAGCTGCAGCGTGGCTGTGATGCGCATACAATGTATGTGTGAGCCACATGTGATGAACGTGTGATGGCTCAGTCACATACACATCATGCACATGACATAAGGTAGCGGTCACTACAGTGTGAATCAATGCTCTTCAGCGCTTCTGTGGGGCGGTCCAGAGCGAGTTTTGGACCAAATCCAATTAGATCTATCATAAACCATATGAAATAACATAAAATTACAACTTTTTGAAAATAAGTGTCCAACCGCCAATTTTCTTGGAAATCCCTGGATCTCTTTCTAGCGATTCCAAGAGCTCGCAAGGCTGTCTCTCGAGCTCGGCAGCTTCGCAAAGCATCCAATAACCAATTTGGGAGGATTCAACAAGCCGAGGATCCAAGTGATTCTAGCTATTGTCCAGGCTCAGAGTCAGAACTTGGAAGTCACATAGACGACAACTCAGAAACAGCTTTGGTTGAGAGTGCAGTGAATAATATAATTGGAGATGGTAAGAATGTAGAAGAGATTGAGATTGAGGAGATTGTTGTTGTTGAGGAGGATGAGGAGGAGGATGAGGCAGGAGTACGAGATTCTTTGAGGAAGCTTTACGAGGTCTTTTTGCCACGTCATACAAGATTCCATCTTGACAAAGCTGAAAAGCCGAAGGTATGTTCTTCGTTTGGATGATATATTGGTTAATAACAGTCTATTGTAGGAGCAAAAATTAGGGCAATGGCCCCCGGTCTATACCAAAGATTCAGAAAGAACTGCTCAGAGGAAGAGGAAAGAAGAACGGGAAAGATTCAATTCAGTGTTGGACTGCAATAAGCAAAAATTCCAGAACTATTTTACTCCACTTCCACAACCGAAAAAAACTCACCTTCAAAGTGAACAGTTGGATAGAGCTCTGCATTCCAAAATCAAGGAGTCAGATCTCAGCTTATTGAATGGTGACTGTGAAGAAATGGAGACAGATATTGAAGTGAATATATGGACAATTGAGATGGAAGCAGCATTGAATGGACTTTGTGAGGATTGGTTTACTGTTGCTGAAATGGAAATAGAAGCGGTGTGTTTTATCTTTTTTTATGTCTGCTTCTTACTCATCTCTCGTGTTAGGCTGAGCTGGAAATTGATTCGGAAATGGATGATGTCCCTTCGGCAGAAGTCGAGGAGTCACAAAGCATCCGAGTGGCCAGGAATGGACAGAAGAAGCACCCGATGACAGCAATGATATAAATATTTTTGAGATCCTACAGGAACTCCTCAGGGTAGCCAGGCAATGCAAGACCTGTCAAGCTGTCAACTCACTGATGCATTTGACAGGCTTGATGCATTTTGTCAAGCTCCGTGAATGGTACCTTAGGCATCCGAAGTGCCATACACCAATCACCTCCGCAAGCATTGTAGCTGCACAGCGCCTCGCATGGGGAAAATACTTCGCACGGCAGCTTTGAGCCTTAGAGCCATATGTCATCAAGCATAGAAAATTGCCTCCCAGAAAGGTTCAAGCACATTGTGAGTCACAAACACTCTTGAATAATGAGGCTGTTGTCAGAAATATACGAAGTTACCTGACTGTCTTGAAGCTCGGTGAAGTGACCCCACTCACCTTTATGCAACATGTTAATTTGGTTATTTTGCCTTCTATGGGGTATTCTGGAAAGCATACAAATATTTCCAAACCCACAGCAACATGGTGGCTCAATAAACTCGGATATTACAGCAAAGAAGTCAAGAAAGGCATTTACATTGATGGTCATGAACACCCTGATGTTACTCAGGCTCGGAAGTGCTATATTAGCCGAATTGCTGAGCTTCATCCGTCTGTATCTTTTTTATTTATCAGGTTGCGCATTTGCTTATTTATATATATTAGGTTTATGCCAATAGTTAACAATGAAACTCTTGAAGTTTCATATCTGGTATTGCCTCCTGGAAAACGGATCATTATTGCAATATATCACGATGAGATGTCTGTGGCAACCAATGAGCAGAGACATTGTGTATGGTTAGCAGAGGAGCAGCAGATATTGCGTAAAAAGGGTAATGGACGGTCTATCCATGTGTCAGATTTTATTTTGGAGACCAGCAGACGTTTGTTCCTGACCAAGGAACAAATCACTGAAATGCACTGTACCTTACCTCATGAGAAACAGCTGACAGTTACTGATGCTCATGTTATTATCCATCCTGGGAAGAACGGTGATCCCTGGTGGGATAATGCACAACTTATGAAGCAGATCGAGTGTGCCATCCCTATTTTTGAATTTCTTCATCCTGGTGCAGTTGGGATGTGGATATTTGATTGCTCTTCCGCACATGAGGCATTTTCGGAGGATGCACTCAATGTTAAAAATATGAATATCAATCCTGGTGATAAACAACAATGCCCTCAACCCTCAAAAATCCCCCTAAATAACCTTCCACCAATACCTGGTGAACGTGACACTCAAGGTACCATCCAATTGATGGTTTACGGATCTGATCATGAAAACCCTGATTTACGAGGAAAGGCAAAGGGTATCAAGGCAGTCTTGCAGGAGAGATCTTCAGTATGGAGAAAGCTGGTCCAAGCAGTTGGTGGGAACGAGAAGAAGGTGGTTGGGCTCTGCAAAATCTGCAAGGCTTCTCAGATTGAAAAGGACCGCTTGCTTCGAATTGCATCTCAGGATCAAGCTGAAGGTGATATCATTGGGGACGATGGAAGTTTCAATCCCTCAGACTCAGGGAGTGATACCTGTTGTATGACACGTGCCTTATCTCAACAGCAGGATTTTCTCGACGAAAAACCACTGATTGAGAGATATATTGAAGAAAAAGGCCACATCTGCCTTTTCCTTCCGAAATTTCATTGTGAACTCGACCCAATTGAAATGTATTGGGGTTGGACCAGACACCGTAGGTTTTCAAGTAAATACTTTCATTATATTCACTCAATCTTCTTCAGAATACCGTACCGTTTCAGATCAGAAATTCAGCACAGCCAAAGCCATTATTCCCCAGATTCTGAACTTTGTTGATGTCAAGCTCATTCAGAAATTTTTCAGGAAAACATGGAGATATATTGATGCCTATGAGTATGTACATCATGCCTCTATAACTCACATACACTGCTAACACTGTTATTTTAGAAAAGGCCTCGATGCTCACCAGGCTGCCTTTGCTGTCAAGGTTTACAAGTCCCATAGATGAGTTGGAACAGTTAGAGAGGTCCTGGAGGAGTTAAAGAAGAAAGGGAAGGCTATGGACAGTATTCTGGAGCTTGTAAAGGCTTCAAACGAGAATAATACTATTTAGGCGCCCAATCCGCCAATTTTTTCGATAAAAATATAAAAACATCGAGATTTGGGGAAAGTAGCCAGTCAACCCTCTCAATATGCTCAAATAGACTTATTTAAACACATAATCAGACCTTTAACTATGTGTGGCCAGATGCTATTATGGCTGCGCAGATTGGGGACGGGCACTCGTCGGAAACCGGTGATTCACACTGTAGAAACAGATGTATCATCTACTTCTTTGGGGCAGTACCCCTGGTTCCACTTTCGCAGCTATTTATTTACCCCAACAGTTACACTTCAGCACCAGAAAGAAAGGTGAGGAAGGGCTTCAACATGTTCTGGAAGGGTGGTGTGGCAAATTTAACTAGAGAACTTGAAGTTTATGATCTCATAAACTCAAACAGTTTAAATGAGAATTATGATAGGGCTTCTGGAGCGAAATCTGCTCCTATTATGGTAGATTAATGTTACTTATTTTCTTAAAACAAATGATTTTTTTAATTAGCGCCTGTGACTGACCCCAAGGTCAGAGGGTCGAATGGGTCAATGTAAGTGGTTGGTGACCCAGATTTGACCGACCCCCGGTTATAACCGGGTCAGTGACAACACTGGTAACCATAGCTCCTTCGTTGTAAGGTCCTTTATATTTCCCAAAAAAGTTATTGGCTTTGGACCAGGGGGTAACGGCCCTCCTTTCGACCTTCGGAACCATACGAAGAGAGCGAATACGAGGGCACCGAGTGCAATAGTTGTTGAATCAATCATGGATCTGCGGAGGACGATATACGTGTACCGTCCCTAAACGGAGTAATTCCATTTTTGCGGTTATTATAACGGAGTCCATGCCTAATGGCCTAAAAACCACCCTGGATTTAACACGAACCCGAGTTCAGGCAGAAACACAAGGGTAGCTAACTCGGCGCCAAGCGCCACACAAACCATGATTCTATATTTGTTGATGAGCTTCCTTTACAGCTATGCGAGGTAGAAAATTGGGATACAGGGAGAAATATAGGCAGAGGTAGGGATACAGCGAGAATTAAGGTTGAGAGATACAGCGAGAAATAAGGTTGAGAGATACAGCGAGAAATAAAGTTGAGATACAGCGAGGATTGAAAGGAATTGTTAGGATACATTGCAGATGAAATGAAATATTTGAGCGCAATACTTTAATTATAAGAGGGAGCGGCGGGAGGGAAAGCGAAAAGACTTGCGAGTCTGGGTTAGCAAGCGGTGACCTCTGATGCGGAGGGGGAGCGTACCTGGCGCGGAGGGTTTGAAAGCGGCAGGAGATCAGCGGATCACCCTCTCCCCCTTAAGTAGCCATCCCGGGTGATCCTACGAGCCTTCTGGTGGCTGCCAATAGCACGCCACCGGCTCCACATCGAACCCGAGAGCTGGCGCAGCGGCGGGAGAAAGGAGGGAGAGAGTTGATGCGGCGTCGACGCGGAGGCAGGGCGACTCCTCGGGCTCGCCCTGTGCAAATGTAATTTAAACTCGAATTATATGAAAAGGTTATTGACACTTGTAGGCGACGGCGCTTCCGCTCGGTAAAGGCGAGTTCGTTCGATTATTCTCCTCTATTTGTGGCTACAGCCACCATCTTCTTCCCTCTTGTCCGTTTCTGCTCTCCACTCTCTTTCTTCGGGGTTATCACTCATTTATTGAGGTAACGAATACTACACATGGAGGGTACCATTCAAGCCAATAGTTCGATTGCGAATACGTAGCGAATCAACACCACGGCCACCGTTTTCCCAACGCTATTCAGCTGGTCCTATACCACCATATCTCTCACTTTATCACAGTTCTTTCCACGCGTTAATTACGGGACACATTCAAATGCACATTCTGCTGAAAAGGAATAACCTTCCCCAACCCATCCAATACATTTCTTCAAGCAATGCAGCCCAACTGAGTCAGAGCACCAAGGCTGTGCAATAGCATGAGAGCAGTGATTACTAGATAAATGCATTGTTATCCCATACTGATCTTTTGTGGCAAATATGAAATGACATGCAAGACCTGAAGCCAGGAACAAGGTATCCGGATAAGGAAAAATTAGCTGCATCACAAACTTGAACCATGCAAATGAAAATAGTTTATTGCTGTAGCTTGTATTTGAGCATCCGCCCCCAATGTCATTCTCGCATGATTTTTATTTTTATTTTCATAATGAGCCATAGCTAGAAGGCTGACACACAACATAAGTATACTACACTCGGAGAAGGCGCGAATAAAGCAAGCAGGTTGGAGGCGGCATTTATAATCCAGGCTTTGACTCCATGAGACGTCGTTGATCATGATATTGGCATCATCTATGAACACGACCTTTCAGCAATGTGATCTAACAAAAGGAAGAAATAGAGTCCAGCGATGACTCTGTTAGATCTGCCGACGAAATGAATACGTACTTGGATGTAATTAAGATATGTGACAGAGTGGAATAGATTTACTGATCGGAAATAACAAGCCCTGAGTTGTTTGGATAAGGTCAACCTCGGAGACGAGAGGAGGTATGAGAGTGAGACGAATCGACAAATTGCCTCCGAGCGCCTGTCACATCTGCCTTCACATCGCCCTCTCTGATTCAGATTGTTACGTTCGATCGAAGGGGTAGGCTGCGCCTGAAACGATCGAGAGAATGCTGGAGCAAGTCTCGGATGAGTGGAATCACGTCCGTTGCGCTTTCGAGGGCACCTGTTGCGAGACGAGTGACGGGACGTGGCTGTGCTAGTGATGTCATCACAGCGGCGGATCGTCCGCTCTTCCATCTACTGCTGTCCTCACCGCCTCAGCACGTCCGTTCAGCGAGACTGCATCTCTTGTCATGTCCATAATTACGCAATGCCTATCCACCTAGCGGCCTCCATTTAGTCGCGCAATCGCGACCGCAACCGGGTTATAATGTCAAGGTGCAACGGTGCACTCAAGATGTGTCTACGACGCGGTTTCCTTATCTTTTATTCATTTCCTGGTCATCTCAGTTCCGCAGAAAATTGCTGGCTCATTGATGCTGCTCCTGCCTCCAATACGCTCGCCGTTCCGACCATTCCCATCATAGGCACGCCGTCGCCTGTGCATCCCCAACCCACGTAGGCAACGCCTTCTACCCGTTAGGAAATATTGATAAGGCGTATTGTCCGCAAAACAGCGGTGCTGAGCTCTACAGTTCTTCTTTCGCCTCGGTGCTCAAAATAGCTCCGGTCTTCCGGTGCAACCTCACTCGACGAGAAACGGTGTCAATTACGTTGGTATGGTATATTCTCTGATCCAAACATAGAAGAGCTTATCCAATCAAGAATTTGATGTGCAAAACACAAGATACCTATCTCCCAACCATCACTATTCACACTGTTCGCTCTCCGTCATTGTCCTCAACTCAGTCTCCGGATTTTGCCCTATTCAGGCACTGCGTGTAAGAGGGAAAGAACGCTATAGGGTTGAACTACCGTCTCAGGGCATCACAGCATGCTTGTATTAAGACAGATAGTTAGGGGTTCGAATGAAGTGCGATGTGTATTGTGTACTTCGGGATGGCTCGCATGACCTTGGGAGTGTGTCGTCTCATGCTTTTTGCTCTGTAGTCTCGAAAACAACATTATAAATTGGATCAACGATTTGTAATACGATCTGATGGACCTGTTACATATAACGACGGATGTGATGAGTATGATATCACGAATCACAGCCAAACAAGCACTCGAACACATTATATTCTCTGCCCCGGCTCGCCATCTACCCACGTCTGCAGATCTGCCTGATCGAATTTATGCGCTCTATTAAGGAAATAACGCGTGTTATTTTCGCCTGAGGTTACAGAGGATGAGCCAGCTCGACGACATCATATTGCCTTATTCAATTGCTTCGTAGACATGTAGGTTGCTCAAACCTTTAAGGTCAGATCCACCTCGCTCACTTTGTTATTCTTAAAGATTCACCAAGCCCAATTTCCTTATCTTGTAGATGATTATAGATCTGTAATACATCTTGCATTCTACTCCTCCCACCATTGTGACAATAATCCTTCACTTCCGTTGTTGATCCTCCTACTCGCAGACTCGCAATGGAGCAGAACCTGAAATCATCCACCACCAATTGTTCTTCGCCTTTCGTCAAAGTTCGTCATAAGACCATTTGTATATTAATTGAATGGAGACTCAACCTCACAATTAAATTGCTTCTCTCATAATATCCTAAAGCACAATAGTCAATTCACCGAACATGCTTAAGATACCGTGCCTCTCCCTAACCGAATAAGCTAATGCTTGCCTAATAGACTTCAGGATTACTGTTTTACTTATATCACATATCAAAGTCAACCGGATTCCGTCTGAGACCTAATGACTGCAGCCGAGTTCCGCTTTCGAGGCTTCTGCTGCTCTACATCATTGGACTCGGATATTCAGAGTGAGGACGCATACACACTCAGATTACACTATCGCGAGACATCCCTATCTGTTGGTAGGATATTAAATTATACTATCAATGTTTCTCGTGGTAGAGGTGAGCTGCTCGTAATTTATTCTGAACCTGAATCAATTATTAAGACATCGGAACGCCAAATCATGCATACCTAAGCGCCGGTGAGAGGTCTACTGCGCGCACTCGATATTGTGCCAACAACAAATAAAAAATAAAAAAAGTAAAACCATAGAATAATAGAGATGATGTTTGGGCACATTTCTATCGTCTTAATTTTTGAAAATTTGTCTCAATAAAAATGTTATTTACCAAAAAAGTTTTTTTTTTGAGAAAAGGTTCAAAACTCT
>KN837271.1:127749-140802 GCA_000827215.1 Sphaerobolus stellatus SS14 | reverse complement strand
GAGAAGACCAATGTATTTAATTGATTTGTTAAAATAATTTTGCTTGAGTATTTACAGGTCTATAGCCCCAGAATTGACTTGGGGTTAAGGTAACTTGAAAAATTTGCCGCCTTAACCCTAACCCCGGTGCTTAGTAAGCGGGCGCTTAGGTATGCATGATTTGGCGTTCCGATGTCTTAAGTAAGTCCTAAGTAGGATTCCTTTCGTCAAAGCTACTGCTCCACGCTAGACTCTGATATGAGGAAACACTTTTAAGTACTCAAGATATAAATGATTTGACGTTATCTGTTGATAGCGTGTTCAATTTTACTCTGAAACTTTGAGACTTCTCACGGCGGAGGTGAACTGTCTATAATTATT
The DNA here is from genome assembly GCA_000827215.1 of Sphaerobolus stellatus SS14. Taxonomy (NCBI): domain Eukaryota; kingdom Fungi; phylum Basidiomycota; class Agaricomycetes; order Geastrales; family Sphaerobolaceae; genus Sphaerobolus; species Sphaerobolus stellatus. Next base: position 140,442 of record KN837271.1, on the reverse strand, counting down.
CCAAACACTGTGAGTGCAGTGAGCAACTTAATCTTTTAATCCGAATATGACAAACTATCTTTCTTATCTAGCTGCAAATCAATATCTCTAGAAGCATCATAACGAGTCTGAGCCTTGTAACTCGTGTGTCAAGTGAGTTGACTTCCCTTGCCTGTTGAGCCCTTTTCTTAGTAGCAGACAATCACACCAATCATGAGCATCAAACACATACGATGGCATAATATGATGATCTGTTTCAGTTAATGATAAGCATCATTCCTAAAGTCTAAGCTTCTGGCTTTTTTTTTGAAGAGTCTCTGGATGAAATAGTGAGTCGTGTCCGGGACCACAGTCTCCTTGTTACACCAATTATATTTTACAGGATGCATCAATAATTTTAACAATTAATTAGTAGGTTTGGATCTGAACAGGTGAGATTTATTTCACGTTGTGGTGCAGTAGCTGCAATATCTCTGAACCACATCGTCTCCACAACACCCATCAAGATAAACTTTATCCACTTCTCTTACACTCTTTCTGACACTGTTCAGAGATCAGTTGCATTGTTAACTTGATTCTATTAGAGACTATATTATTAGAAGGCACATTTCAATGACATTGCGAAAGTAGGTGGATATTTCTGGTATGTACAACATAATTCTGGTTTCATCCAGGTTTGCAAAAGCCTTATTGGATGTTATCCCTGATAAATTTAAACCTGGGTATAATTATACTTATACTTAACATACAACAATAGAGAGAATTTGATTCTCAAAACTCAAGGCTATGTTGACAAATTCTTGTCAATCTCTAATGAGACTTTGACTCGAAGTGTCATTGAGTTATTTTCTCCACTGGTGAGGAATATCTTCACTATCAAGGTAACTTGATGCAGCAGGTGATGGCAACATTCATGAACAGATTCAGTTTGTTTCCATGGAAATTGTACCTTGAGATAACAGAAACTCACAATCTTCAAGGAACTATGTTGCTATACCAGTTGTGAGTGTTTTAATTCTGAGCTTATGATCTCTAACTCTCAGAAGCTCCTCATAAATCTTATTGATCTGATCTAGAGATGGATAAACCTGCTGCATTCAGATATATAAGAGAGCAAGAGGTCTGGGTAGCAGCCTCATTAGCTACCCTGCACTATTCCTTTTCTATGTCCACTATATCTATCACTGAATTGACACAGGAAGGCTTCTATTTGTATGTCTGTGTGAATGCTTTCTCACATTCATGCTCCTGATCATACTCATTATAGGACAGTATTCAGCTATACTGATATGGCTGCACTGGGTAACTCCTTACTATATTCCAAATATATATCACAAATCTTATAAATATGCGAAGCTTTGATAGTCTATGATACTCTTCTAACACTAGAAGAGGAAGTCACTTTCATATGGAGGAAAAAAATTGGCCTGGGTTCAATCCTATACATTCTAATACGATACTGTGCTATATCACACATAAGCATTCTATGGTGCTCTGATATTTTAAACTATGAAGGAATTCTCCCCATAAAGGTATGTCATTTTCATCTTAAGTCTTTAATTTCATAGAGCATAAAATAATCTCCTTTTAGTAGGTGAATGTAGTCATTGAATAGTGAGAATGACAAATCAAAGAATATTTGAAATCAGGATGTTAGAAATCCTATCCATTTTAACCATTATTCCCCAATTTGGAATTGCAACTGCCATCCAAGGTATGTCACAATGGTTAGCATTTGTTTTCAAAGTCTACTATACCACATTCAGCTTTACTAACAGTTAGAGCATATGCTGTTTCAGGAGGGAACTCAATTATAGCAGCTGGCTTAGGTCTGATCACTGTGTTGTATAATGGGCTTCTCATTGTATGTTTTCTTGTTTCCAAGTGCTAGACCCACACTAACATCGAATCTCTAGGGCCAGACTGCGATATTTTTAACTAATTATCTCAATATTCCAAGTGTATACTTCACTCTGTAGGTTCTGCAGTTCTGCAAGCTGAAATAAGGTATTAACATACAACTAGAAGTAGCAAACTACTACTATACTGCAACCACTGATACTGATAGTGTTCTCCAGCCTCTGCATTGACTGTTACTTCCCTGATATTTGATGGCACAGTCATGGCAATTACAGCATATTTTGCATGGACAGCCAGCAAACAGCTGCAAAACATGTTTGGTACCAGGCACTCTTTAACTACAATTTTCCTGCAGCAAGGTAAATTCAGAGAGATTGGTAATAACATTAAAGACTAATATATTACTTATAGGTGTTGTTCGCTTTTTGTAAGTTATCACAAATTATCCATGGGAATGCCTATAATCACCGTATCAATCAGTATAATATTTATATGGACCCTAGAAGGCAGTATATCAGCTAAGGTTAGTGATGTCTTGAAGATGGTGAAGATTTGAAGTAAATATTGATATGAAACTTAATTAGCTCTTGAATGTAAGTAAGGTAATCTAGATCCTATATAATCACATATCAGCAATATAGATATCCCTCACTGGGTTTGATAGTGGACTTGAAAATGTGTCAGTCACACTTTTTTGATGTATTACCTCCAGGCTCCACTAATCAACTATATAGTGTATCAGCAATTCTTATCTGCCGATTCATACTTCAGCTTCACAGGTTCAACACAAGAGTTCAAACTGTTCCCTCAGTCCACATAGCATCAACTCCTGGTATTCGAAGAAGGCTTCAGCACATACATGAAACTCTTATTGAAGAATTCGGAAATTCTGGGATAGAAAATGACTTGGAAACAGAAAATGAGATGGCAGAACTTGAAAGAGATACTGCACCCTCTGCTGGTATTGATACTGAGATCCATATCACAGCAGAGGAATTCCCTTGGGCAATAAACCCAGTGGAAAGTGCTCCGGGCACTTCAGGATTAGGAAACCCATGAACAGCCTTGATATCATTCTTTGAATATGGCATGTGATTTTTCTAAGGAATATGACACTGTTTATAATATTGTGATGATAGGCATCCAATTCCCCAACTTGATAGAAAGACTTCTATTATTTTATTCCTCTTCTTGATGAAGAGATTGGAAAAATATTATATATCAGTTACAAGGCTTGTAAAGTTTATTTCCACTCTTAGCTATTCCTATATGAAACTATTTATATATAATCTTTGAACAAGTATCTGGAAGATAATTATGGATCAGAAGTTCCCTCAATGGTAATAGGGACACAAGCTGATAAATATATCAAGAGGATAGAATGCATATTACGATGTCATGCAGCCAGGAATAATCTGAATTCAGGGCAGAACCACTACACTACTTACCGTGCTGCAAAAGTTCTGTTTCGAACAACTCGAGAGCCTTTTTGTTGAGGCAGACACTTCGAAATTCGGAATTATGCTGCCAGCCAAAGACAACTCTGTGAAGTGGTGAATCAGCATCAAACGGAACAACTTCACATTCAGAGATTTTCTATGAGATCTGACTTCCAACTGATAAGTGAAAGATAATCAATTGCATCAACCGCGGTCTTGTTGGTCCCTGTGCTGCCAGAGAACACAAGGAACACGTAGGAAAAATCGTTTTTTCATGTGAGGTGCGGGTACCGTCATCATGAATCCCGATGACTTGTGGCTTCCGCTAGAGCAGTGGACAGCGTGCGAAAGGACCGCTTGGGAGGATCGTTTCACGGGATTCAACGCAGGAGGGAGACAGAGATTTTTAACTTTCATATTTATTAGTCCTGCTGCCATCGTTGATCACAACTCCATAATATGTACGCATTAATTATTATTCATGCATATATACACAGAATGATGTATCTTCATGTAGTGATCACTCTCAGTTTCAGAATCGAGCCTGCCCTCAGAGCTGGCACAAAAGAGAAATGGGATTGAGAGGAAAGCTTCAGTCTGTATGCAGACAACGCCTCTTCGAGAGAGGTATCAACATCTGCATAATATATTTCTTTTAATTCTAATCAGGGTAGTAGTAGTAGTACTGTGAATGCACGATATATTTGGTCATCATTATCTTGACGCGAAAAATTCAAACCTCAGTAATGGAATGTTCTTCGTAATTAAAAAAGCTTCACAGCGATATATTACTTTATTTCCGTCGTTACAGCAGAGAAGGAATACATCGATTTCATATTTAAATCTATCAATAAGCACCCACAGTGCTTGGACATTTTAGTTTGGGCACAATGATGGAAGGCTCCTTTACTTCATTCTGTTCATCACAACTAGGAAGAGCTAGTAACCATGATCTATTAAGTCTTTGTGCTATATAGCAGTAGCCTAGAAGATTCTAGTAATGAAGATCTGTCGGCAAGGCCTCACTAAACTTGATAGGGGCTGGTATGCTATTGCGGATTCGCTAAATCGATAGGAGGCTATATAGCATACCTAGTGCTATATAGATTTTGACAGCTTTCCTGATGTGCCCTCACATCGCCCTCTCTGATTCAGACTGTTACGTTCGATCGAAAGGGTAGGCTGCTCCTATGACGATGTTGGAGCCAGTCTTGGATGAGTGGAATCACGTCCGTTGCGCTTTCGAGGGCACCTGTTGCGAGACGAGTGGCGGGGTGTGGCTGTGCTAGTGACGTCATCACAGCGGCGCACCGTGCGCTCTTCCATCTTCCATCTACTGCTGTCCTCACTGCCTCAGCGCGTCCGTTCAGGGAGACTGCATCTCTTGTCCTATCTATTATTACGCAATGTCTATCCACCTAGCGGCCGCAACCGGGTTATAATGTCAAGGTGCAGCGGTCCACTCAAGGTGTGTTTACGACACGGTTTCCTTATCTTTTATTCAGTTCCTGGTCATTTCAGTGGCGCAGAAAATAGCCGGCCCATTGTTAACGCTCCTGCCTCCAATACGCTCGCTGTTCCGACCATTCCCATCATAGGTCGATGAGGTGGAAGTTAACGCTCCGAGTGAATATGGGGGGATGAGGAAGGAGAAAGGAGAGGATGGTGTAAGGCGTGGATGGGGTTGTTCGGATGCTCGTAAGTCCCTTTCTCTTTCCCTCCCTCCCTTCCTTTCCCTCCCCCACCTCACCTCTCTTTACCCCATTGTCAACGTCGACGCTAACGATATATTCTAGAAATGCACTTCCTGCCCCATCTCCCAATCAAAAACGCACGGCGCCCCCATCCAATCCACAAAAGGCAAATGCATCAAGGCGTTCCACGTCTCGTATGCCGTTAGTAGGCCCGGCGGGGTGAGCTATAGGGTTGTAGAGAGCGTGGAGAAGGAGATTGATTCGGTTGATTCGAATGTTCAAGGGGGGAGTATGTAGCGGGAGATGGAGGGATTGGGGGAGGCATAGGGAGGAGCACGAATATCATTAAAACGATAACGAAGAATGTGGTGGAGTATTTTTTGTGCGCAGCATAATCCGGTACGTCTCTCTCCTTTTCTCCTTTCCCCTCATCCCATCCTTCCGTCCTATATTATGACAATATACTAACGTTATCTGATGTGATATGGACAGGTCCTAATAGCAGGAAAGGAAGCCACCCGCGACACGAAGCTGCGTGTGGACCTCGACGCGCTACACGAGGGGAGTCGCATTAGGATTAGGACGAGCGGGGGGGGTTGAGGTTTCGTTGATGGTTGTGAGTGGCTTCTATCTTCATCTTCATCTTCATCCGTCCGTCCGTTCGCGTCCGTTCATTCGAACTCTCCATCCTTCAAATCATTCCGTTCTATCCATCTCCCTTCTACGCTCATTTACACCTCAATACATGACTCCGACGCTGACGCCATCCCACCACATAGGTAAACACCTCCAAATCACCCGTCGAAGTCGCATGGGACGGCGGCGCGAAGAGGGAGTTCAAGTGGGGGAGTGCAGGCGAGGGTGGGGCGGTTGTTAGGAACCCGAGGTTGGAGGGTGCGTTCATCGCTCTATTCTCTATTGATTTATACATGATACTTATGTGGGGGTTACAGAGTTGGCGAAGAAGCAGCAGGCGATACAGCCGAACCAGCAACCGCCGCCGCCGCCGCCGCCGCCGCCGCCATCAACGAGAGGCACGCTGCCGCCTGTGCATCTCCAACCCACGTAGGCAACACTTTCTACCCGTTAGAAAATATTAATATGGCTTATTGTCTGAAAAACAGCGGTACTGAGCTCTACTGTCCTTCTTTTGCTTCGGTGCTCAAAATAGCTCCTGGTCTTCCGGCGCAACCTCACTCAACGAGAAATGGTGAGCGTCCTTCAACTGCGTTAGTATCGTATATTCTTTGATCCAAACAGAAGAGCTTCTTCAATCAAGCATCTGACGTGCAAACTATCTCCCGCCCATCACTGTTCGCCCTGCTCGCTCTCCGTCATTGTCCTCAACTCAGTCTCCCGATTTCGCCCTATTCAAGCACTGCATCGAAGGAAAGAACGCCATACGACTGAGCTACCGTCTCAGTGCATCACAGCATGCTTATATTAAGACAGATAGTTAGGGATCCGAATGAATTACGGTGTGTATTGCGTACTTCGGGATGGTTCGCATGACCTTGGGAGTGTGTCGTCTCATGCTTTTTGCTCTGTAGTCTTGAAGATAACATTATAAGTTGGATCAACGATTCGTAATACAATCTGATGGGCCTGTTATATATATAATGACAGATGTGATGAGTATGTGAACAGGAATCACACATCTATCTTCTATTGATTTGATCTGGAGATGGATAAACCTGCTGCATTTAGTGTTGTTGCAGTTTGGTTCAGAAAGTGGTTTGAACCAAGAACCAAACTGAACCAAACTGCCTGAACCGCTTTTGAAGATGAACTGAACTGAACTGAGCCGGCTGGCTCAGTTCAGAGTTCACTAACCTCCTGAAGTGAATTTTCAATCTGGTGTAAAAGGCTGTTTATGCAGTAAAAGATGGAAAAAGTTTTTCCTTAACCAGTTTGAACTGAGAACTGAAGTGAAGTGAACTGCCTGAACCAATCATTTTATGTAAGCCAAACTGAACCAAACTGAACCAAACCACAGCAATGCTAGCCGCATTTGGGTATATAAGAGAGCAAGAAGTCTGGGGAGCAGTCTTATTAACTACCCTGCACTATTCCTTTTCTATGTCCACTATATCTATCACTGAAATGACACAGGAACACTTCTACATGTATGTCTGTGTGAATCCCTTCTCATATTCATGCTCCTGATGATACTCATCATAGGAGAGTACACAGCTATGCTGATATGGCTGCACTGGGTAATTCCTTACTATATTCCAAATAGATGACACAAATCTTATAAATATTCAAAGCTTTGATATTCTATGATACCCTTCTAACATTAGAGGATGAAATCACTCTCATATGGAGGAAAAAGTTTGGCTTGGGCTCAATCCTATATATTCTAGCACGATACTGCATTGTGTCACGAATAAGCATTCAATGGTGCACTGATATTCTATATTATGAAGGAATTCTCTCCATAAAGGTATGTCATTTTCATCTTAAGTCTTTAATTTCATAGCATAAAATAATTTCCTTTTAGTAGGTGGATGTAGTCATTGAATAGCGAGAATGACAAATCAAAGAATATTTGGAATCAGGATGTTGGAAATCCTATTAGTGTTAATCATTATTCTCAAAGTTGGAGTTGCAACTGCCATCCATGGTATGTCACAATGGTTAGTATTTGTTTTCAAAATCTAATATATCACATTAAGTTTTGCTAATAGGGAGAGCATATGCTGTTTCAGGAGGGAACTCGTTTATAGTGGCTGGCTTAGGTCTGAATACTGTGTTGTATAATGGGCTTTACATTGTATGTTTTCTTGTTTCCAAGTGCTAGACTCACACTAACATTGAATCTCTAGAGCCGGTTTGCGCTACTTTTAACTAATCCTCTTAATCCTTCAAGTGTATACTCCACTCTGTACGTTCTGCAATTCTGCAAGCTGAGATAAAGTATTAACATACAACTAGAGGTAGCAAACTACTACTACACTGCAACCACTGATACCGATACTGTTCTCCAGCTTCTGCAACATCTGTTACTGCCCTGATATTTGATGGCACAGTCATGGCAATTACAGCATATTTTGCATGGATACCCAGCAAACAGCTGCAATACATGTTTGGTACCAGGCAATCTTTAACTGTAATCTTCCTGCAGCAAGGTGAATGAAGAGGGATCAATAATAACATTAAAAACTAATATATTACTTATAGGTGTTGTTCGCTTTTTGTAAGCTATCACAAGTTATCCATGAGAATGTCTATAATCATCATACAAATCAGTATAATATTTATATGGAGTCTAGAGATTACTATCTCATATAAGTATCTGAATGTAAGTAAGGTAGTTTTAGTCCTATATAATCACATATCACCAATTTAGCCATTCCTTATTGGTTTTGATGTTGGCCTTGAAAATATGTCAGTCACACTTCTTTATGTATTACCTCCAGGCTCCACTAATCAACTATATAGTGTATCAGTAATTCTTATCTGCCGATTCATACTTCAGCTTCGCAAGTTCAACACAAGAGTTCAAACTGGTCCCTCAGTCCACATAGCGTCAACTCCTGGTATCCGAGGAAGGCTTCAGCATATACACAAAACTCTTATTGAAGAGTTCGGAAATTCTGGGATAGAATATGGCTTGGAAACAGAAAATGACATGGCAGAACTTGAAGGAGATACCACACCTTCTGCTGGTATTGATACTGAGGCCCATATCACAGCAGAGGAATTTCCTTGGACAATGAACCCAATGGAAAGTGCTCCAGGTAATTTGGGATTAGGAATCCCATGAACAGAGCTGATACCATTCTTTGAATATGGTATGTGATTTTCCTAAGGAATATGACACTGTGTATAATATTGTGATGATAGGCATCCAATTCCCCAACTTGGCACAAAGACCTCTATTATTTTATTCCTCTTCTTGATGAAGAGATTGGAAACATATTATATATCAGTTACAAGGCCTGTGAAATTTCTTCCCACTCTTAGCTATTCCTGTATGAAACAATTATATATAATCTTTGAACAAGTATCTGGAAGATAATTATGGATCAGAAGTTCCCTCAACGGTCACAGGAACACAAGCTGATAAATATATCAAGAGGATAGAATGCATGTTATGACATTGCTCAGCCAGGAATAATCTGACTTCAAGGCAGAACCACTACACTACTTACCGTGCTGCAAAGGTTCTGTTTCGAACGATCCGAGAGTCTTTTTGTTGAGGAAGACATTTTGAAGTTCGGACTTATGCCATCAGCCAAAGACAACTCTGTGGATTGGTGAATCAGCATCAAACAGAACAACTTTGCATTCAGAGATTTTCTATGAGATCTAACTTCCAACTGATAAGTGAAAGATAATCAATTACATCAACCGCGATCTCGCTGGTCCCTGTGCCGCCAGAGAATGCAAGGAACACGTAGAAAGAATCGTTTTTTCTTGCGAGGTGCGGGCACCGTCATCGCGAATACCGATGACTTGTGGTTTCCGCTGGAGCGGTGGACAGCACACGAAGGAACCGCTTGGGAGGATCGTTTCACGGGATTCAACGCAGGAGGGAGACAGATTTTTAACTTAAATATTATATCTATAGATCCTGTTGCCATCGTTGATCACAACTCCATAATAGGTACGCATTAATTATTATTCATGCATATATACACAGAATGACGTACCTTCATGCAGCGATCGCTCTCAGTTTCAGAATCGAGCCTGCCCTCAGAGCTAGCACAACAGAGAAATGGGATTGGGAGGAAAGCTTCACTCTGTATGCAGACAACGCCTATTCGAGAGACATTTGCATAATATGTTTCATTTAATTTTAATCAGGGTAGTAGTAGTAGTAGTACTGTGAATGCACGATATATTTGGCCATCATTATCCTGACACGGAAAACTCAAACCTCAATAATGGAATGTTCTTCGTAATGAAAGAAGCTTCACAACGATATATTGCTTTATTTCCGTCGTTACAATGGAGAAGGAACACATAGATTTCATATTTAAATCTATCCATAAGCACCCACACTGCTTGGACATTTTAGTTTGAGCACAATGAGGGAAGGCTCCTTTACGTCATTTTGTTCACCACAATTCAGGTTCGAAGTTTTGATTCTGCGTGGAGAAAGTTCAAAAGCAACGGACGCAGCGGCCGTCACTCTAACCTTTACCTCCACAACTTTCTCGTCCATCTCGACAGCTCCCAGAACGCAGCCATGCAACCTAGCTCTCACATCCATGTGCCACCTTCAAAACCCATCAATACGCGATGGGGCAGCGCAATGAAGGTTGGCGTAGTGCTACAGATGCAAAATGGCCCTAAAGCAGGTCAACTTTTGATAGTGTATCGTGGTGATGGCCCTGCGGTGTTTTTCGACCCACCGACTAAATCAAACCCTTTCCCAGCTGGTCAGAATACGAGCATGCCAGGGTATCAGTACCATCAGCAAACCCCAGTCGTTCGACACCTACCAACTGGCCAAGTACTTTTTGGCAGGCAGACAGGCATGCCTAGTAGCGGCAATGCGATGAGTGGACCTTCTAGTTTGCAGCCACAGACAATGTCTACTCCCGCATTCTTCTCCACCACTCGCATGCCTGTCATCAATCATGAAACAACCTCCAATGTCTCCCATCGACCCGTGTTCGAACAGCCTGAACAAGGCTTAATTGGCGGCAACCCTGGGTTTACCGCGTCCTATTCTTATCCGCAGATGACACCTACCATCACTTCGTTGACTCCTGATACGATTGGCTGGAACGGTAGGACTTGCAGCTCCCTAGCCATGCCTCCGCCAGCACCGTCCCGGGCCACGCAGCCAGGCTTAATTGGAGGCAACCAAGGGGTTTCAGCCTCCCGTCCCTATATGTCGACGGTACCTACCACAACCAACCAATATCCTCATATGTCTAGGGGGGGTCATAGGGCATCGACCTCCCAAGCACCAGTACCATCCACGCAGCCGAGCGGTTCCCACCTAGCCCCCGGCGGTGGGCTTACAGCCACGCAACTGAACTGGACTTTACTTGCTGCTGCTCCTCCTTCCTTGTCATCTGCCTTGCCTGCATCAAAGCCTCGTATTATTAGCCATAATCCTACGGCCTCGACTTTGCAGATCATGCATGCGCAAGCATCGTCCACACAGCCGGGTATAGCTGTCGGGATCTCGCGCCTTCCTGCCTCCACGAGCTCTTTACCTCGCGAGAATGGGAGAGCCTCGACTTCGCAGGAATCGGTGGCGACAACGAGGTTATCACATCCAGCCTCGGATGTGACTGTTGGCAACTTTGAACTTCCGAGTCCTCCATCCCTTGCTCCTTTGCGGACATCGCTCCCTGGTCTGATGGTTAGTCGATCTACTCCAGCGGTGCAAGCGTTCGTTGCCAGCATATCTAGAGAAGCCACTGAGGCGTTAGCACAGCTCAATTTCCCAAATCAAGAAAATGGGGAACAAGTCGATACCAACAACACAGGTTTGAATACCGCTAAATTGAACGCTGAGGCCGCTAAATCTGCTGATGAACCGCAAAAAACAGAGGTTGACATATTTAGTCAATTTGTGTACTCCGACCTCCTCAACAACATTGATGACGAGACCGATGAACAGGATTTGACCAGATTATCAACCTCTTTTCTCCTTGGTTTACTGGGAGACCTGCTTCCAAATGCACTTCCCAATCACTCCAATATCTCTGTTAATCCTATAGTGGGCCCAAGCGACGTCAGCGCAGCCATAATGTACCAACCACATACTGAAAACTGGACCGCTACTGCCAATCCGGCAAATGCAACCCTGGCTTCCAGAAAGCGGAAGGATATTCAGGCTCCGGAGGAATCCACCGAAACTGGCCCTTCAAAGAAGGCCAGAGCATGAGGAAAGAAATGTATTTGCCTCATTTTTCAGATTACCCTCCATGCCGACACTGAAACCAGGTGATCGATAAGAAGCTTGAGGAATTCAAATATATCTTTTCTATCATTGACGATTGGGGTGGCGATGTTTTGGAGTATGCGCTTACTTTGCATTCATCTTTGTAGTTTGATTTCCTGTCTTGTATCTTAATTTTCTTGGTATTTCAAGCGAAAATTGGGGTTAATAAGACGTTTATATACCCATTCATCTTCTTGTTAAAATGCCTGATCAAAATATACGCTATATATTATATTGGATGATATATAAGTTCCAGACGCAACTCACATGAAATGTGCAGTCCGTCTTAGGCCTAGTCTAGGAACGATCCCTCGAGAACGTTGCTGAGCCATAGCGTAAAGACATTACCTGGAAGTGTCGTCAATATATAAATCATTTAAATTCTTCAAAGTAAGTTACGTGCCATCCATTATGGTTAATTGACGAAGCATCGATTTGGTGATCATTGGTCTTTGGACTCGGAGATTTGAATTGCAACACCCCCGCAAGCAGCTACATAGTAGATGTAGTTTGAGAGGCTACATGCTATCTGGTTAGAAGAAAAGTACACCGGCAAAGAAACATTTACTTGCCGTTTTATATTCTCTTCCTAACTCCCTTTACAATGGGTAGGGTGCACGACGGGCGCCAGGTTAAGAAATTGGCTATTGAGAATTCGCCAATGGGTTTTGAGTTTTGGACAATGACATTGGGTAGTGGTTCTGGGCGTATTACCATGTACAGTTTGCTAAAGGTTAGGAGAACCTAATATGACTTTTTAAAGATGGAATATATTATTTTTCCACCCAAAGGTTCCATGGTACAAGGT
>KN837271.1:73458-91868 GCA_000827215.1 Sphaerobolus stellatus SS14 | reverse complement strand
AGTCCGGATGCAGGGGCATGGGTTAGGGTGTAGTCAGGGTGGTCCTTATGATATTATTCTTGTTCCTTGTTCCTGATGTGCATGTGGTCTCTTTATTGTGTATTTCTTGGCATCAATGGTTCCTGATTCCTTGTAGTATTTATTGGGCTCATGCTAGCAGAGGCAATCCAAGACTTTCTCTTTGGATTTCCCCTCTGCTAGGTGAGATTCCCTTCAAGTGTATTATCTTCTTTATTTATATCACTTTGGATTTCCCCTCTGCTAGCTCTGGCGTGATTTCCGTCGGACTCCGAGGGTTGCCCTTACAGAGGGACTGTTTAACCTGCTTTGGGTCTATGAGATAGTAACACTTCCTCTCGAGGGTCTTCCTGATCTTGGGATCGAGGATTGGGTCTGATTTGCCAAACCACAGAAGTCCCGACTCATTGAATCCCTTCTTGGACTTGGTAGATTTGATCTGCTCTTCATTGTCTGAGTGTCCATTGGGCTCATCAGGCTCACCCGCCTGTCCCGAGGTTGATGGGAGTTGTGTTCCGGCCGTGATGTTGCTGGCTCGGAGTCGGTCCGCAACCTGTTTACCTTCGCCACAGCAAGTGCACCCTCTCTATCAACTTCGGCACACATGCAGAGATACTCTCACAGTGCTCTATCTCCTTCCTCAGATGATGGAATGATGTCATAGAAGAAAACTCCGGCTTCCCCGGTGTCGATCTTGCCCTTCCTTCGTTGCTCAACGATCATGAGGCATTGTTTGACAATCTCTGAAGAAGTGAGATTGGACTCGTCACTGCTTTGTGTCATGTGTGGCTCCGACTCATTGATCGTAGATCCGGATCTGGTCTGTGTGGGTGTGATGTTGTTCTTGCCATTGTTTTCAGTCATAAATGAAGTTTGAGATGTTGAGGGTGTAGCATGAATGGACCTAAAGGCAAAAAATCTGCGAGGTGTCGACTAGCAGAGTCAAGTCAGCAAGTGGAATCCTTATCAGCGGCGAAGGACGTACCTAGTGAGGTGAAGAGAGTAGCTGGGGAAAAAGCAGCGGTTCCTCCTCCTCCCTCTTAAGTACCTAGGGGCAGGTGATCCTACAAGGTGCATCCTGGTGGCAGCCAATGGTGCACCCCCTTGTGCAACCTTGAACCTGCTCCTAGGCTGTCACGACAACAATTGAGGAGAAAAGAGGTGGTGTGACAACCTTTGAGGAGGAAAGAGGCAATGCGGTGCATGTTGGTGTGATGACATAAGCAGATGGCGGCTCATTGGATTCGATCGGTGTAAATATATCTAAACATGGATTAAAATCCCCCACTAAAGCGGGTGCCTAATTATATAAGATGTTCCCGTGTGATGAAAAATTCACCAGAATTCCCTTATTTGGTAGACGGGGCTCAATATGCTTTGATTATTGATCAACCAGCCTTGTTCATAATGCAGCATTTTAACGTAATGGTTAAGCTATGTATTATTGTGTATTAATCCTTGGGTTCAATTCCCTTTGGGGTGGTTTTTTTGCTTGAGCATGCTCCATGGCTTGAACTTTCCATAAATCAAAAATTACATACCTGACATTGCAATTTTTTTTTACCAAAGTGGTCGGATGCAATAGTTACATAATTGAGAGTTTAGATGAATTTTTAAAACATTTTATTAAGGAAGATTTGACTAAAAAATTCGCTCCGACGTCCATCAATATTAAAACTGATGAATTTATTGATGAGTGGGAACTTTTTTTTTATCAAAGTGGTCGGATGCAATAGTTACATAAATTGAAAGTTTAGATGAATTTTGAAACATTTTATTGGAGAAGATTCAACTGAAAAATTTGCCCCAACCTCCACCAACATCGAGATGGGTGAATTTCTCGACGCATGGGAACTACTACATCAGTGGGCGCTTTGCTTTAGTGGGGAATTTTAAGGTCACCTGAAAATAATGGATAAGTTACTGCCAAATGCTACAATTTTTTAACAATTAATAATCATCTGGAAAATATAACTTCACATTGTTCGAAACTCAAACAGCCTATATTTAGTATCTAGCTCTCTTGCATGTTCCTATTGGAGAGAGAAAAATCAAGTAAGGACACATTACAGCCCTTTTGATTATGTAAGGTGCATGTGAAAAACAACGTGCCACCTTTGCGGAAGCAGATTTCCCGAAAACGAAGCTGCTGTAGCTATGAGACAGCTTGACAGTTGTTGAATATTTATATATCTTGTATATTACATTGTTGAAGCAACATACATATAGCAAAAAATATAATTTGGGAAAATACTGCCTAGACATGCCCAATAGAGGCAAACTGTGATATGAAAGGGGTACTAGGCAGTTAATGTTAAGGAAATGCGAATATCTGGACAATCTCATAGATATGGACGCTTGTGGGACCATTTTTGTATATAGAATATTATGTAATTAAATTAGAGAATGGCATGGGTTTAGTGTTGCCAAAGTCCGGGTTTAGTTCCTAACGGAACTGAAACCATCAGTTCAGTCTAAAATAGTAACGGTCTGAAACTGGACCATTTTCCCTCAGTCCAATTCGGTCATAGACCAGTTCTACCCATGAGACCAGTTCTCACAGGTGCCTATGCCATGGTACCCCAGCAATAATGTGCAGCACCTCAAATAAATAGTATAAATTCATAAAAAAAAATTGTGTAGTAAACATCATGTATAGACTTCAACTCAAGGACAAAATTAGCTATGAGTAGAAGAAAGCTCACTCCAGACTCAGTCACCATTAGCTGACCACCTCGTCCATAGCCATGTTGTCCCCTTGGCTGTCCCCACATAGCTTCATGCTGCAAAGCATGGATTCTTCTCCATCTATGAGTACTGTTGATTCTTGCTGAGCTTGCAAACAGCTGCAACCACACTTTCCGCCATGGCCCCAAGTAGTTGTGCGAATAGTACTGTCATTGTTAGTTGCCAAAATCTGCTCCAAGGCTTCTCCATATGCACCACTGTTACAACTGTTGCATAAGGAGTATGTCATGAAGAGTAGCTAAATAAGTTCATTTAGATGGGTTGAGCTCTTGACAATTTAGGGGGTTGTACTGTATCTCCTTTTATACAGTTTCCCCTCTGTTCTTCTTCCTCCCTGAAAACTCATACAGCACTGAAAAGATAAGGATCAAACACACCTTCAAAATTCACATCAATCAAAAAAAAAAAAAAATTGTGGTGCGCCAGGTGCAGGCAAACAGCGCAAGGCCAAGGGCACTCCAGCACTCCCACAAGAGACACCCATTCTTTTCAACCATGTGAAATGCTTCAGCAGAATTGTTGTTTTAGTCTGAGAGAACATCTAATGAGATTTAGGAATTTGTGCTGCCAGAAATGCTGGAGGAAAGTTAGATTTTATAATTGTTGAAATGATAAACAAAATTATAAGTTATAAAAGAAATAAATCCTATCCAGAATGCATATCTTTCATTTTGACTTAGAGAAAACTCAAATATAGACTATCCAGAAGTTGAGACTAAATATGGATTTTAGAGAATGCTTTTATGGTAAATGAAAGTCAGCTTTTAGCTTGGTCAGAAGTCTTTGCTAAAATCTAAAATGCTTTAGTGAAATTGCTGTTTTACTCTGAGAGAAAATCTAATGAGATTTAGGAATTTTGTGTTGACAGAAATGCTGAAGGAAATTAGATTTTATAAACGTTGAAATGATAAATAAATTTATAAATTATAAAAGATATAAATCCTATCCAGAATCCATATCTATTCATTTTGAGTTAGAGAAAACCCAAAATTTGGCTATCCAGAAGTCAAGACTAAATATGGATTTTAGAGGATGCTTTTATGGTAAACAAATATCAGATTTTAGCTTGGTCAAAAGTCTTTGCAAAAATTTGCTTATAAATTTGTTTATCATTTCAACACTTATAAAATCTAGCTTTCCTCCAACATTTCTGTTGGCATGAAATTCTGAAATGTGGACACTAGTTATTACATCTTTCAGTGTAAATTGTGATCACCTGCCTTTCAGATTCTAGCAAAGACTTCTGACCAAGCTAAAATCCATATTTTGTCTCAACTTCTGGATAGCCAAAATTTGGGTTTTCTCTAAGTTAAAATGAAAAGATATGGACTCTGGATAGGATTTATTGCTTGTTTAATTTATAAATTTATTTATCATTTCAACACTTATAAAATCTAACTTTCTGCCAGTATTTTTGTCAGCATGAAATTCCTAAATATCATTAGATTTTCTCTCAAAATAAAATAGCAATTTCACTAAACCATTTCATCTGGTCAAAAAGCATGGGTGTCTCTTGTGTCAAGAGCTTCAACTAGTGGCCCAAGGTGGGTCCTCTGATTTCGGAGGACACTGAGGATGATTCGGAGCTTGTCCTTGTCAACCAGGTTACATCACTTGCCAAACTCCAGTGCTCATGCACACAACTGTGTGCCACGTAAATTAAGCAAATATTGGCATATGATTATTGGACATAATACGGTAAGTTATTGCGTTTCAGGTTGTCTACTTGATCCTTAGCTGGACAGCCCGGAACGAAGATATAGCATTATGATCTATAAATTACCAGCGGAGGTCCTCGAGTTTATTGTCAACAATATTTGCGAAGTCAACGATCTCCTCTCCCTCGCATTAACTTCTCGAACCCTGTATGCCCTGATTATTCCCTGGCACATTGATTATCGCTGGATATCCTGCCGGCCGGGCAGAACGAACCTATGGAGAACCCTAACCACCAAATCCTATTTGGCAGCCAGGGTTCGCAAGTTAGAAGTCTTCCATCGCTATAATACAATGGATCTCGAGGTTATACCCAGCTCTCTTTCAAGATTCCCGGAATATACGGAAGATCCAATTCCAACTCGAACTGCTGGCAATGATACACTCCATCTTTTCTTGCTGCTCTTTGCGGAGCTTATACCACATCTCAATTTAACTCTATTTTCTTGCAATGACCTCCACCATGGAACTATCTCTCTCCTCGATTTTCTCACAATCCTTTTCGAACACTCGCCCGGGCTTCAGGACCTTCAAATAGCTGTCCTAAATTCAGTGCAGAAATGGCCTCCTTTAGACTCGTGTCCGTTGGTCCTGAATTGCAATGTAGGTATCTTTCACTAATGTTTCTCGTCTAGATATGAATATATCTGATGTATCGCACACTTACAGAAACTCGTGATGCATGCTCTTCGTGCCGTTTCTCTCACAATCGATTTTCGATACGGCTCCCGCGGCTTCGGAATTATTGAATTTCTCATCCACTCATGCCCCTCGATCATGGATCTCCAAATCTGGCTCTTCATAGACCAGCATCCCAGAGAAGTTACCAATGCCTCTCCATTTCTCCTGCAAGGACACTGGGAAAAACTAGTCAGGCTGTCCTTGCACGGTCCAGAAGATGGATTTTATTCCACTGATACAACGAAGGCGGCAAAAACATCCATCATGCGCGGATTTCTTTTGCGTCACCCCACTATTCAACGCCTATTAGTCAGTCCAAACCTTATCAATGATAATTGCATTGTCGAAGGTTCCCTTCCCAACATGCGATACTTTGAACGAAATCCACATAATCGAGTATCTCTTGCTGCCATCCTCCCTGCGACGATCGCGGGAAATATTCTATATCTATCCTCTGACATTGGTTTAGATTGCATTTCCGCAATACGGCTGATGAGATCTCTCCAAACTTGTGTTCTGAAACCCACCGCGGAATTTTTGATTGAGACAGTACTGGACGCGTTACCTGCATCCGTGGAACGAATAGCCTTAGGCGCAGGAGGAAAAGCTGAGGTACGAAGCGCTTTACTATTATCTTGAGTATAATATCTCATCGCAACCTATTGTTTAAGATCTTCCTCAACGCAAAATTATGGAAGCATTCTCTTCTTCGGCTGCAAAATCTCACGCATATCGGGGGCCTCTTCTGCCAAGTAAACATCCATACGGAAGCAGGCCGTACTCTGATTCAATTAATCAGTTACATATTACCCGGATTACTCTATGTGCAAGTAGAAAACGATGATTGGGTTAGATTGCAAAGGCGGGATGGGGAATCTACTGTCCATGAACCGTTGCCAGATGGGAGTAGGATCAGTTCGCCGCGCTGGGGAGGGATGTTTTCCAGTGGTTATGAAATATCATTGATAAAGGACAAAAAGCTAATTTTGTTGTAGTTTAGAGAATGATTTCTTGTGGTATAATAACCTCGAGTCAGAATCGAAATATTTAATTATTTAATTATTTATTGTTCTTTATAGACAGATAGAATTCCTCAAAAGCTTCAGACACAAACTAATCCGGTTTAGTTTGAAAAAAAGGAGATAATAGCTTTGTTTAATCTGGCTAGCCATGGAAACATTTTCCACGGAACTTGGGCTCACTCGCAATTGGCCCATCGCCGGGTCGAAGGAAACCCACCAAGAGCTGCAAAAAAACGAAAGATCGAAAATTCGAGTGATTACGTAATCGTCCAGATATCGAGTTTCATTTTCCTAACCCTAGATTAGGGCTTATCAAGGGTAAGCAAGGAATCTCCTGATTATGATGAGCGTGATGGTCCGTCTCGCCCATGTTCGCGCCTTACTGGGATCACCGTTAGAAGTCCCAGCAGTCGCAGAGTCAGCAACCCATTACAATTGTCCAAGGTCGTCCATGCTCTCGATCTCGATCCTCTCGACGTTCACATAGTCAGCAACCCATCATTGTCCAAGCTCAACGCTCACAATCGCGATCCTCACGCTCACGCTCACATAGTCCTCAACAACCTATCATCATCCAAGGTTCACGTTCACCCTCACGACCTCGATCTTCCCGACGTTCCCATAGCCGTGACCAACCTATCATTATTCAACAAGGTTTTCCTCGTTCTCGATCCTCTGA
Organism: Sphaerobolus stellatus SS14; assembly: GCA_000827215.1. Lineage (NCBI taxonomy): Eukaryota > Fungi > Basidiomycota > Agaricomycetes > Geastrales > Sphaerobolaceae > Sphaerobolus > Sphaerobolus stellatus. The sequence goes on along the minus strand of KN837271.1, from coordinate 85,004 downwards.
ACGTGGAAGACACCATTCTCGTTCCCAACCCGACAATCTCCAATCTGACACAGGGCGACGTCACACGCGTTCTCGTTCACGTCATACACCTTCACAGATCATTATTCAAGGACAACGCGCAGTTATTCAAGTTCGAGGTCTCGCACACCACCACCCATCATTCCAGGGGATACTTCCAGTTGGCGTCACTCTAGACATGGATCTCATACCCAATCGCAAATACTAATCGGACCAGGACGGCGCAGCTCTTCAAGATCGAGGTCTCCACACCACCACCATTATCATTCCAGGGGATACTTCCAGCCGTCGTCACTCCAGGCATGGATCTCATGTGCAACCACAAGTACTAATTGGGGATCGACGCTCTCGTTCTCCCTCAAGCTCTCGTTCCCGTCCTCCGATAATTGTTGCTGGTAAACAGAGGTCTCGTTCAAGGTCGCGTCATACTCGACATAATCAACCTATCCTTGTTGGAGATCCCTCTCGACGGAGACGCTCACATTCCTACTCACCTCAACGTCAAACTGTGATCATGGGCGACCCGCATTGGTCACATTCGCGTCGAGGTTCACGTACGCCGCCGGTTATAATTGCTCCTCGGAGGAGCAGTGGATCGAGATCATATAGCCCACAAAGACCGGTTATTGTGCACGGCGGAAGCAGTCGCGACCATTCTCGTAGCCCATCCGATAGGTCTACGTTGAGGGAGGATCACGCCCGCATTCACGTTCCCGCCATCACAATCAACCGGTCATCGTCTCAGCAGACCCGGGCCATGGGAGGCATGGCGGATGCTCAAGCTCGCGACGTGGTAGCCATATTCTCGTCCGCCGTTCAGGATCACGTTCGCGCAGTCGAAGTCCGATTGTTATCGCTGCTAGCCGTCATGGAGATCATAGCCGTCATGGCGGCTCGCATTCGCATCCACATACGACCATTCAACGTTCACGTTGGCAGAGTAGAAGTTCCCCGATTATTTTCACTCACGGTGATCACAGTCGTTGTGGTCGCTCACATTCACGCTCGCATACAATCATCCAACGTTCTCGTTCTCATTCTGGCAGACGAAGCCTCCGATTATTATTGGTTCCCACCGCGATGATCATAGCCGCCATGGCTCACGCCAGCCTACGGTCTATCTGGAAGGTGATCCAAGCCACCACGGTCGCTCAAGTTCACGTTCACACAGTGCTTATATAGAAAGCGATCGTCCAAGCCGAGGCCGCTCTCGCTCTTCAACCCGCGTTCTCCTACGTAGCGATCGTTCGCCCTCTAGACATTCCCGTACCCCAGTATCCGTTATTCGGAGGGGTTTCGGCTCGAGAATTCCTTCGCCTGAGAGAGCCATTATCATACTTCGTTCCTCTTCGAGAGCTAGCCGCAGTAGTCGTTGTCCAGAGCTGGTAGTATATGGGGACGATCCCCGTCAATCACGGGCCCCTTCGCGGGCTCATTCACGAGGCCCGACTATAATCGACTATGTCAGAGGGTCTTTAGGACGACATAAGCGACCGCCGTCCATTTACCCTGGAGATCCTGAGTATCCTAATCCTCATTTAGCCCACTCACGACCACCGTCAGTTTTCGGAGATCCTGACTATATTGATTAGTGTCCCATATCGACTCCTCATCGACCTCATTCTCATGCGGGATCTCATTCATTGATGCAGATTTTACGGACGCCCCTGATAGTCCTAGACGTCACGTTGGAAGTCACGTTGGAAGCCATGTTGGAAGCCGTGCACCTTCTGCTTATGCAGATGGTAATAGAAGGCCACTTTCTCAACGGAGTCATGTCACAACTCGCGCTCCTTCTGAAGACTATGCGGATGCCCCAGATCTGAGGAGACCGAGTCGTGCCTTAAGTCGTGCACCTTCAAGGGTTTCGCAAGTTCCTCCTGGGGGTGAATCACCGGTTCACGTCGTGGTTCCTACTTCGCACAGAACTACGCCGCCGTTTACTGAAGGAAATGTTCCTCGTGATAGAGTACAACATCCGATAGAGTATGAACAAGATCGTCCAGTACATCCAGCAGAATATGAACAAGGTTGTCCAGTAAGTCGTGTTTCTCGATACGCGCCTGAAGACCGCGCTTCTCGCGCTTCCCACTATGCGTCTGAAGGGCAACCTACTCGTTACACGTCGGAAGAGGACGCTCCTGCTCCGGTATGTTCTCACCAACCGTAAAAATTATTTTCATTAATTATTTTGTTTACAGACGATTGTCACCGTGCGCCGTGGCAGCTCAAGGAGTCGCACACCTGGCGCACATACGTCCGGCACCCGTCCTCCTAGTCATGCCCAAGCTACAGCAATCCCAAGTGGTTCCCAACCATCTGATATCCATGCTCGATCTCCCAACTATGACGTAGCAGACGTCCTAGTCGGACTCCGACTGAAATCCACCCCGACCATCCTGAATGCGACGATGGAGGCGGCCGGCAACCTAGCCGGGCACCAACTGTCTCTCCCCCGGACCATCCTGACTACGACGGAGGCAGCCGACGTCCTAGCCGGGTATCGACTGTAATCCATCCCGGCGATCCCGAATACTCAGAGGCAGATGGAGGAGGTAGTCAGCGTCCCAGTCGAGCATCGACACGTCCTGGCTATGAGGTACCAGATAGCAGACGCTATAGCCGTGCTCCAACGGTAATTTCTCCTGAAGACGACCATCTTGGACTCGAAACGCCATTTGAGGACCGACCTGTGTCTAGTGAAGGTTTCGCCGCACCTTGGAGTGTCAGGTGCGCCAGTCCACCGCAAGTCACCCACATCCCTACCCATCAGCTCATTGCCAGAGTTCCAAGTAGGACAGGCTATGCGATTAGTGGGCGTAGCGGGGCGAGTCGACTTTCTCCTCGGGATGCTCCAGGAACTCACCCGGAACTCATTCACACGTACGGAGATGGAGCGTCGCCTACTCACATTTCTCTACCTCGTACGCCAGTTATAGGATCTATTGATTCTAGATCTCGACAAGAAATGGGCGAAGACATATTTGCTGCGGCATTCAATATCGCGGAAGATGAACGGTGAGCCCGCTATGTAGAGGCGGAACGTCAACGTCAACTTGCAGCAGCGGCAGCGGAAGAGAAACGTTACGGCGATTTCTACGAGCATGAGGATAATAGGCAGCAGACGTTCGAACAAAATGAGGAAGAACGAAAGGCAGAGGCAGAGGCAGCCCTTGCCGAACTTCTCCATGCCACTCGTCCTATGACTCCACCGTCCAGGCCTGCGACTCGCAGTGCTTATGGCGAGGGTAGTGCTCATGACGAGGGCCTCTTGCCTATGGAAACTTTCGGCGATGAACCGGAACAAATCATCGTTCATGGTGGTGGAACTCCGCCTTCCATACCTTCAGGTTCGCCGTCTGTTGCTGGTTCTGTTGCTCCCTCTAGGCATTCTGCTGTTCCTTCCAGGCCTACTTCGCGCATCACACCATCAGAAGGTGGCGTTACGGCCGTCCCTGGTAGCGATCCAATTTCTGAAGCAGACTGGGAAGGACTTTCAAAAGCCGCTGAGGATGCTCGAGAAGAAGCAGCCTGGCATGCTGAACAGGAGCGTAAAGCTGCTGTGTCGGAGGCGGAATAGGAACGTCAAGAAGAGGCCCTGCGTGCAGAAAGCGAACGGGCTGCTCTTTCCGAGAAGGCGGGAAGTGAACGCCTAGGCTCTATTGCCAGTATCGCAGAAACTATTATCAGTGAGCGCGAGTCCTGGAAACGTCGTTTGAACGATATCGAAGACGAGCGAGCACAGCTGTTGAGGATGCTTGAGGACTGTCAGCAACGTGAAAATCAGGAGAAGGATGAGGTGCGGCGGCTCGAGGAAGAAGTGGTTCGGACGCGTGAGGTGCAGGAGGCGGAAAAATCGAACGCGAGAGGGTAGAGACTGAGAGGAGAGAGCAGTGTCAAGCTGAGGCGATCCAACGGGACAACGACCTCCAGGGGCAGTTGGAGGAAATCACCAACCTTTTGCAGGAGAAGAAGGCGGAATGCGAGCAGTTGAAGGCTTTGAACGATGAGCATTATGTGGAGAAGCAGGAGAGGAGGGGGAAGAAGGACAGTGACGTCGATGCTTTGAAGGAGATGATGCAACAACTTATTGCACAGAATGATGTGATTAGGAATGAAGCGGCTGAGCATAGGACTTCTCTCGAGGGCAAGCCTGGTACGTCATATCTATTCATTATTTTTGATATGCTAACGATTTGGTTTAGGTATTGACGCTGTGTTGGAAGCTCTCAATCAGCAGAAGCAAGAGCATTCCGCGTTATTGTCGTCGATGGCAGACGGCTGGCGCAGCGACAGCGTTAAGCAACGAATACATCTTACAGGCCGCTACGTCCACGTCTAATTAGCAGATTCCTTTCAACTTTCAGAAGGTAAGTTCTGCCTTTGATCTACTGTGGAATCTTTGTCCTGACGTCGTGGAAGTATCTTGACGATTTCAGTAAGGCGTTGTCCGACGAAGTCAAGATGCTTTTGGCTGAGGTTGGCAACCTTCGTGAAGAGAAGCGCAACCTGCAGCAGTACGTTTCTCTGAAGATATCGTTTGGAATACTGTCTGACTTGTTTTTAGCGAACTGGGTTACCTGATGTGCATGAGGAGCAAGTACGGTCCTGGAGGCGAATTCGATCCTGACTGGTATGTTGAATATATGTTAATCATAATACTATCTTCTTAAATTATGCATAAGCGTCCAAATGACCCTATGTACGGTGGACCTCCTCCACCAGGTGGATTTCCCCCAGGCACTTTCCTGCCTGGCGCTTTTCCGCCAGGCGCTTTCCCTCCAGGCTTTCCCTCCAGGCTTCCAAGGAAGAGGTCCCTTCCCTGATGACCCTTCTGAAGCACCACTCGCGCCGCCGCCAGCCAAGCCCGAGTGGCGTAACATCCAAACACAAGGCACTCCCAAGTTATCGAAGAGGCAAAGAAAGTTGCAACGAGAACAAGAGGAAGCCGCTGCTGCGGCTGGACCAAGCGAACCAGCCCCCCGTGCCCACTCTTAAGCCACCTGGCAACGTGAGTTTTACTTTTCTTCTTGAGTTTCGTCTTTGGAGTTTGGTGCTGATTGTTTCTTTTTTCTTTCTGCAGCCAACCCCGCGTTTGCACCTACGCCAACGTCGACTGAAGCCGAGCTTGTTGCGCCGCCGCCACCACAGGGTTTGTTTGGGCCGAGGTCGCTCAAGGGAAGTTTCACGAAGCAATAAAAGATCAAAAAGTATAATGTGTTTCTGCTTTCGTTTTGTTTTGATGATGTTAGACCTTTCACGACTTTATGATATCACGATCTATTTCCTATGCATTTATCTCTGGTTTCATCTTATGCCACATGTATGGTTTCGTTTCTCATATATCTCATTTTCCCGCTTCAATTTCATTTTCCTCTTCATTTCCCCATGCAAGCATGCCTACGTGTAATCGAACATACTAAGCACACATTGTCTTATACCTTTCTCGTTCATTCACTTGTACATGCAGACTTAGACATTCATACAGCGCTGGTCTTGGTATTTTGCTTCTTTATCTTATTTTTTGTTGTTGTATATTGTATTCAGTCGATGAATCAATTGCTATGTTTACTTTATCGCGGTATGAGCTGAAATTTGGGTGATGGGGAATTTCTTGTGGGACAGCAATGTGCCGTAGTCAAGGACATACCCCATTATGCAGGGAGGATGTAATATATATAATGCGTAGAAGTCTAGATATTTAGATACCTACTTAGGGATTTTAGGAAGAGTGTAAATGGAGACCCGCAGAAATGTCCGTGTTTATCGATAGTTTATCTCTGCTAAACGGAGATGGATCGACTGCGGCGGAGATAGAGGAGGATACTGAACAGTTAGTGAGGCTTTAAGATAACTGTTAAATGAGAATATTGTGCTCGGTTATAAATCTAGGGACGTGTCTGAGTTGTGTCTGAGTGCGACTTATGGTGGCCGTGATCGGCTAAACGCTTCGACCTGTATCGGTGTTGGCCACTGGCCAGTACTCGTCCTGGAACTTCCACATGCTACTGGATTCCCGTAAGATAAATATCTTGGGTGTTACAAGTATTGGATATTCATCTCAATAAGTAAGCTGCATTTCTACGCGATTTCGCATCAGTAATTATATTTTCTTAAAGAGCAGCTTACTGACATATTTTTTCTTACACAGCGGATTACTAGCGGTCCTGCCGAATCCGAAAATCGACTATTCCAGCACTAGGGTCTGTGCTTTCCAATCACTTGACATGACAGGACACGACTCAGGACTTGGTACTAGATGATAACATTTCCTCCTTTTGGCCATCAACACATAGATCTCCGCTCACCACCATCTCCTCCCCCAATTTTCTGCACGAATTGCCTCGTGCACAACGATTCCGACTTCTGGATGCGTTACGGCTTGCTCATTATTCTCACAAATAGCTGTTGTGTCAGCAACGTTATGTGTCATTCGCCGGGCAAGAGCTGGTGTCTCTGAGGTTGAGATTTATTATGCTCTTGTGGTCAATCACATTGTCCCGTACTGCATGTCTATCATGGATGACTACGTCCCATCATAGTACCCCTGCTATGGTTGACCACATCATCCCGTACTGCATATCTTGCTGCCTCAAGACTCGAGAGCCTTGTAATGTTGCCCATGGCTAGCTGTCAATATATTCCCCACAAATGAGATTCGAGTTTAGAGTGATATGGGAGATAGAATATCTCATATAATAATATATTTATGAGTGGGATTAGTCTAAATGAAGTATTGGAGGAGGATACACCATAATTGAGGGTGTTTGGGGGAGCTGGAGGGCAGACTATCACGGTGTCACGCAGAAGCTCGAAGTGTGACATGTCACCGTTCAAATGTTCTCTCCTTATTCGCGCCTCAGACTTCTCACTTCAAGGCTATCTGAAAGTCTATAATGATCCCATATTTGCCATAATATATAGATATACAGCTATACTATCACCTCATGGGAAGTGGCACAGCCCACAGGAAGTGGCACACCCTCATATAATCCTAGCAAATTGAATTATTGTCAAAGTGAGTAGGGGATATTTTTTTGTAGATTTATTATGTAATTTTCAAATATGTCACATGATCAACATTCGAAGTGTTAAGATTATATGAGGGTGTGCCACTTCCTGTGGGCTGTGCCACTTCCCGTGAGGTGATAGTAATGGCAAATATGCATGAAATTTCAAGCAGTAGGATGGATTCAATATACAGGCAAGGCCCAGTCCTTGTCCCAGTGGCCATAGCTCAGCCACCAGTTCTCAGATGGCTGTCATATTTTGGGTGTAGTATCCTTATATATATAAGTATTTATTGGAAAAATTTTATGATGTTGGGTCTGAAATGCTCCCTCTATAAACTTCTTTCATCTAATTTGGGAGTCCACAACTTTAATAAATGCAAAGTTTATTTCTCACTTCCCAGGATCTGTAGTAAAGAACCCAAGTACTACTTCTAAAATGCCATATGTTCTCTTACATGTTCCCCAAATACAAATGTTGGGTGTCTAGGCTTTAGTTCTGACTTTATACAAATCATAGATTCTATGAGCCTCATACATGCCTCACCAAGCACCCAAGACCTGATTGTAGACCACTTATAACTATGTGGTACTTATATGTAACATATCATTCAAGATTTAAAGCCTCTCAACAAGCACACATGCTTCACTGAGTAGCTAGAGTGTGGGACAAGGACTGGTGTAGGCCTCCATAAGGGGCTTAAAAGTCTGTCCTAAGGTAACTACCTCAAAAAGGAGTTGGAAATTTTCCAAATTTGGGTCCAACCTACTTTAAAGGATTCCAGATCAGATTATAAAAAAATCTTTCAAAAATGTGTACTTAATGACAAGATATGGTGTTATTTAATAGTGCTGGGACAAGGACCAGGCCTTGCCTGTACCCTTTAAAAGTCAATGGCTCCAGCCAGCTGAAACTACTCAAATATGGCTTGACTCCAGAGCCTAGCCAATTCAATCCAGCTTCAGCTGGCTGAAAATGGTTGCTACTGTAGGCTCAGCCACAAGAGAGCCAAGCTGTGGGCCTCATACTACCTAGAAACATTACAATGTTGTATATCATACTGTATCACACAATCTTCTCCATCTTCTCCCACACTAGCCCAATAGATGGCCTTTCCTCCTTTTGTTTGTCATCTGCCCACATAGTTGATAACATTACATCTCCACTGCCTAGTGGCTTGACCACTATGCCTGGTCCCTTTTGGACTGTATTGGCAGAATTGTATTACCAACTGTTTGAAACCTGCCACACATGTGGTCCTCCCTTCCACCTGGTCTACCATGTACTGAAAGAATTCAAATATACCCTATGGACATCACACCTGGTTGAGCCTCCTACCAAACATGTACTACTACCTATATGACTCATACTTACAGCTGTTCTGGATATGTAAGGTGGAGTCCCACTATCACATGATCTTCGCAAAAAATAACATTTTGAAAGGACACACTGTATCTCGCTATATACTCCAAATTAAAATATGATATTCAGTATACTTAGGTTTTTGAGGTCTGGCTTCAATCTGCCATACTCGGAATATCTAAACATTCAATACATTCTGTTCACCAAAATAATGGTTGATTTTACACCCTGGGCTCTCCTGCATGAACAGGATGCCATTAAGACATATTAATCAGCCTAGAAATTGTCTAAAATGCTTATATAACAAGCTAACACTCCATCCTATGTTCACCAAAGCAGAGGAAGGAGTTCCTAAGGCTCCACCAGGTCCCCTTGTTTGTTTTCTTCCTTTTCTTCTTCCCCTGCTTATGTTAAGGTAGGGTAAAGTCTTAGAATGTTATATCAGCATTTTAGATGATTTTTAGGCTAGTTAACATGACTTAATGGCATCCTGTTCATGCAGGTGAGCCCAGGGTGCCAAAATCAACCATTATTTTGGTGAACAGAATATATTGAATGTTGAAAATTTCTGAATATGGAAGATTGTAGCCAGACCTCAAAAACCTAAGTATATGGAATATAATATTTTAATTCAGAGTATATAGTGAGATACAGCACATCCTTTCAAAATGTTGTTTTTCATGGAGACCACATGATTGTGGGACTACACCTTATGTATCTGGGATGGCTGTAATATGAACAAAAACATTGTCATTAGAAACATATCCTCCACTGCAACAAATATAACTTTGAGAAGTGAAGGAGAGAGTTCGATAATATACAAGGCTTGTCTTCCACTAACAATGAGGAACATGATAGATGCATCCCCTGATGGGATGTTTAACTCTCACCTTACACCTATGATCAATCATCCTACCATGAAGGAGAGTATCGATTCCTCATATAGGACATGCTCCTCCTCTGTCTGTGGTGGGCACAATAGATGCATCCCCTGCTAGGACAGATCCAGGAAGAGGCTCACACCAGTATGCTGACATATGCTGCCCAGCTAATGGCCCATAGGCAGCACCCCGGTGTTCCTGATGGGACTCATGCTGGCTTTATCCTCCTCTTCCTGTGCATCTATCTTTCTTCTTGGTAATTGCACCATTGACAGCCATTGACTGATCCAGTCTTGAAGTGAAGATATTCTAAATGAAAGAACATTGGGAATGTCTTGAAACCTTAAAATGTGCAACTCCTTTGGTCAATGCAGATGCAACAGGCAGCTCCATTGGTTGGTGGCTTAGTCAAGTTGAGCCCAATCTTGAGGGTTGGATCATGTATGTACTTGACTAGGTTACACTCCATGTCAGAATCAATATCATTGTCAGCTATAAAGGGAGTGAGATGGGGGCTCTTGACAATATCCCCCAGCTCTTTTCCACAGTTTCTCAATACTTCCTCTACAAGCTCTTTGAATCTTCCAATAGCTATTTGTAAAGACTAGTGTTGCCGCGGTTTCGATGCAGCATTGGCTAAACTGAGCACTACACTATATTTACACTGAACCATGTCTTGCCATTAGTAATGGTGCTGTGGTGTACAGTGCTGTGGTTCTCAGCATTCCACAGCTTCGACACCGAAATGCCATGGGTTTACCTCAATTGGTAGTATTCCAGGTGTTCCCCTCCTCCACTGAAGAATTATCAATTTTGAGGTATGTTGATATCTCTTATTAATATATTGAAGTTATTCAGAATCAGATTACAAAGAAATCCTTCTAAATCTCACTGTTATAACAGCTGCAGTGGATGAGGAGGCACCAGTGCCTACGCGAGCCAGAAATAACCCACACACAATAACATATGCCTTTCTGAACACTTCTGAAAGCATTTCAACTTGAATATGATTTATAAAGACTTGAAAATCATTAAATATACACTTGTAGTAGTTTTGCACAATTCTGCCCCAATTTTGCTTGTCTCTGGTATACTACAGCGGAGGTTGGTATTTTTGACTGGCACCAATGGTGTTTCAGTGTGAAGCTGGTGTTTGAACCGCACCAAGCCATAATTTCAGCTCGGTGTGGTTCCATTGTTGATTGGCATGGTGCATCATGGTTTCGGTGCAGCTTGATGCCAGCACTGCGCTGTGGCAACACTAGTAAAGACTAGGACTTTACGTTGTAGTTTATCACACCTGTGCTAGCAGACTGTTTACACATATGTATTCAGGATACTAGAAAGTACAGGTAAGGTGATAACTGGTCAGCACTAGTCACCGACCCAGAACTATATACTTTATGTAATAATAATATTATGTAAATATGTGGATGCATATATACATTCATAAGAGTCCATAAGGACTTAGAGTGATTGATGTGAGGTCAACCCATAGTATGTACAAATGTACAATAAATACATATATGCATCTCAAGTAAGTCTGAAGCAACTTGTACAAGGGTGAATAAGGGATCCCTTACACTATTCCTGAGATGATTCATGCTGTTGTTATTAAAGAGGTGTGTGCTTATTTTTTTTGGCAGTATGATAGTGAACTTACTGAGCATGATGTAGGCTGCTGTGGGGTGAATATTAAATCCCCCAATGAAGCGGGTGCCTACTTATGTAAGATGTTCCCATGCAATGAGAAATTCACTGGATTTCCCTTATTTTGTAGATGGGGCTCGATACACTTTGATCATCGATCAACCAGCCCCATTGATATTGCGGTACTTTAGTGTAGTGGGTAGGTTGCATACTACTGTATGTTAACACTTGGGTTTAATTCCCTTTGGGGTGGTTTTTTTGCTTGAGCATGTTCCATGGCTTGAACTTTCCATAAACCAAAAATTACATACCTAACATTGCAACTTTCTGTTAATATTCATCTGAAATATACCTTGACATCTGAATGCACTTGTCTGCTGTCTGTGTGGGATTCCGGAGTCAAAAGATCTATATCACTTATTTCATCACTTCTTGCTACTAGTAAACTGGTCATTCCACACATTGTAAGTAAAACAAAAAAAGAAGAAAATTCAAGATCCTAATATTCTTTATCTTTCCTAGGCATTATAAAGCGGCTTGCATCAAAAGAACCATTTACAACTTTACATTTTCAGAGATAAGTAATATTCATGTGAATATTCGCAGTTTTATTTATTTATTTTT
>KN837271.1:35608-52325 GCA_000827215.1 Sphaerobolus stellatus SS14 | reverse complement strand
GTGAAGTTGAACAAAGTAAGATGTGAAGTTGAACAAAGTAAGATGTGAAGTTGAACAAAGTAAGATGTGAAGTTGAACAAAGTAAGATGTGAAGTGGAACAAAGTCCAAACGAAGCTCTCCGAAGGTATGTGACCTTCTCTGAAGCTTCGTAGAGGTTAAACGAAGTCACGTGTTGTGACACTTAAGCATGGGGCTTAACAGTTCTCTGACAGTCACCTCCCTGACCGACGCCTATTCCTCAGACATCGGTCCACACCCCTTAGCAAGTCCTGATGACAGGACTTACTCATGTAAGCATCCTCGAAAATTACTTGAGGACACCAGCTTCAGGAACTGTGTTCTGGTACCTGCTGAGTGACCGGCTTATTGGTCGTTCTACATGTGGAACACGCTAAAGGATTGGCACACCAATCCTATGAGTGTCCCTAATGCGATTAGGGACAACAGTGACAGCTACTTCCTAGAGGAGGACATAGACATCGCCACTTGGATATCCAAGATTTCTTCAGATATCACCTGCCCCACTTTCATGTATCAGATGAAAGTGGTTTTTGGCAGTCGTATCAACTTTGACACGGTGTTTAGTGGATTCGATTCGGATTTACTGAGAGCTGACCACGAAGCAACTATGTGGTCAACTGATTCATCAACATCGTTGCAAATCGGGTCCCAAATAATCAAGGGACGCCAAAGTAAGTCTCAGATGCCTGTGTCTGAGAAACTACCAAAAGGACCAGACTTCCTAGCTCTGATCCTTAAGCATTGTTCTTTGACAAAAGAATAAATTTATACCCACATCATACCTTACATGGAAAGGCATGAAGGAAAGTGGCCTTGCAGCGCTGCTGGCTCTGAGTGTGCAGCATACATGCACCTCAATCAGCGTACACCTGCCCCCAATAAGGGCAAGCAACCCATGACTGGATCTCTTCAGTCACGTCTATCTGGGCATGCTCCCACACCAGCTCAAACTGGTGAATCCAGTCAGCAACGGCTGGACATGGATTTGGAATCATATTACCAAGTGTGCGATCCAGTGCTTCCTTAAGATGAAGCACCACCCAGCGATACTCCTGATGTGGAGATGGAGGTACCAGTGGTACTCTCCATAATGAGAGTACCATGATTGTAGATCCGGAATTAGATGATCTATATCAGTGACTGCTAGTAGCAGTCAGCCGGGGAGGATGTAACAATTATATATTGTTATATTGGTATATATATGCGCTATTTAATGTACATATATATTATATAATTAGTGTGGACACCATAAGTACCCACAATGGCTTGTATTTAGCATGCCGGCACATTAGGTGCCGGCATATATCTTTTTACCTTACACCATGTACTACCTACTCCAATAAAGCAGAGTTCAGTTAGTTGTGTGTGAGATAAGATATAAACAACTTGTTATAATTCTCCAAGTGTCTGAACTCCACCAGCCCATTGATTGAATAATATTGTCAGAAACCCCAGCAAGGGCAAGAGCAGTTGCACCCCCGGAGTGTAACAAGTGACCGGCCACATCATCACCTAATAGATTCTGTAAGTGCGAAACGAACCATGAATAAGTTGGGGGAAGTCCCAGCTGTGTGATCCAAAGTGTGGGCAACAGTGGGAAGGACATGTCACAGCAGGCAATATATGAGAGCATGTGGTGCAAGGGGTCAACAGGGGAGTCGGGCAAAGCTTTGATCATCACCATGTTTCCCACATAAAAGTGATCCACTTTGTGGAAGGGAAGGGAGAAAGAGAAATGAGATGTTTCGATGCTCAGGGAGTGACACATTGTTAGTTTCTTGAAAGAACGTTTTTGAATATTGTCTGGAAAAGTAAGTTCTCCAAGCCAGAGTAGGCTGAAGAAACCAGTAAGCAACATTGCTATGAAGAGGCGGTCATCATGGTTAGGGGTGATGGGTAGGTGGCGAATGATGGATGTCAGATCTTCGCGGGAGAGAGCACATTTGCAGCGGGTAGGTTGCAGCCCTCGGAGTTTCTTCATACCGCCTAACGATCGGGAGACCATTGGAGAGGAACGAGCAACACGGACATATGGGAAGTAGGGCTCGAGGAGATGGCAAATACTGGAGAGGTACGTGCTGACAGTGGTAGGCTTAAGGTGGTGACACATATATACCATATAAAAGGATAGGGTGTTGGTGGTGGGAGTGATAGGGAAGTGGTGGTTGTGGCAAAAGGTGAGATAGGATTGTAAGTGAGACTCGTAAGCTGCAGAGGTTGAGGCTTCAAGCATGAGTCCAAGGGCGACCACTCGCTCGCGGAGTAGTCACTCAAAGAACCAGGTGTCCCATTTGGGTTGCCTGGCCAAACTGGTTGGAGGATCATGGGGCGTCAGCCCCCAACACATTCTGAGGGGGTTCAAAGATGCTAATGCGGATGTTAGGCACAAGTTGGTGAGCGAGGTTGAAAAGCCCACGTGAGAGAGCATTGGCTATGGTGTTGTTGGCACCGGTGACATGGCAAACACGGAGAGACATCCTATTGGCCATCAGTTGTTGAACTACCAAGAGGAGAAGCTCGTTGTAACCGTCCTTGGCTCGTAGGCTGTGGAACATTTCCATGGAGTCCAATGAATCAGTATAAACGAGAAGGCGGCGTGGCGGAAAAGGCAGGGCAGTGGCCCAGGTCACAGTGGAGGTGGTGGTAAGAGTCTCATAAAATAGAATATTAGGGATAAGGGGGTTCGTGGGAATATTGCAAGTGAAGCCGAGGTACTTGGCAGGAACATAGAATCCCAGGCCAACGGTTGATGCATCACATAATATGATCAGATCAGCCTAAACATAATCCCATTCTATGTCCTCGAAGAAGTGAAGACCATGTGTGGACTTAACGCGATCTGCAAACCAGGTCAGACAGGTCAGATCACGAATGACAGCTTTATTAAGGAAGATGCCGGCATTGCACAGGGTTTTGCCTGTGATTTTTGCGTAACTGGATTGTAAGGCAGGACACAGTAAAGGAAAAACATTGAGGGCCCAGTTGGCCCACCCTAGAATGCGTTGCCATTGGTGCAAAGGTCAGCGGCAGCTAGCGGAAGTGCCAAGGAAAAGCTGGATCGCGGTGACAAGCTCTTCTCGAGCGAAGAGAGGGATTGAGAGAGACATGCATAATGGGTCAACATGAAACCCAATAATTGTGAGGGAGGTGCCGAACTCTTGTTTTTTAACATTGTGGGGAAGGTTGAGCTCATCCCATAGTCGAAGGAGCACTACTTGCTTTTTTGGATAGTATTTGTTGTAAGGTTCATTGAAATCGAGGTCAGGGTCCATTTCGAATCCGAAAGCATCATCCATGTAGTGCAGGAGCCCGTTGATACACTTGATTGAGATAGCAATCCAGACGAGGGCCATGAAAGAGCACTAAATGTTTGGTGCACCATGGTTGCCAAATACCAGGCACCGATCGATGTGCCGTGCGCCATCCACAGTGACGATTTGTCTAATTTGCCACAGTACGTGCATGGGGATGCGGCGGAAGGCCTCAGAGTAGTCACTCTTGAATAGATAAGCCAGTGGTTGACCATACTGGAAGTGAATCTTGCGTAGCAGTTTGCCAAAGTCATGCATATTGTCGTATTGGACGGCAGCGGCACCCCTAGGGATGAAGGAGTTGAGGGCATGGGGACCAGTGCTCTGGTCAGTGATGAGGCGGAGCCCCATGAAGTGCGGCTTTGGTACTGCACCCACAGGGCTGCTGAACATACCAGGCAACAGATCAGGTCCAAATGCGGGGGAGAATCAGTCGGCGAGGATCTCCTTGTCACACTGTTTGTGAACAAAAGCAGAAGCCTCCTCAGAGAGGGGGCAATCAGAATAGTCAAAGGTGTCCGGAGAGTCAGCGGGGATCGTTGCATGGGGCCAGAAACCTTCTCGAAGGCCTCTACACACAGATTCAACATAAGGACAGTTCGGGTGTGATTGCAAAAGAGTTTCGAAGCGGGAGATGTTGATTGGGGTGACAATCTTGAAAAGGTGAGGGTTTTGGTTGATGGTTTCTAGGGCAACTCAGTTGGAGAGCTCGGATTGAGAAGGAGACGGGAGCAGTGTGGAGTAAATAGTTGATGAAGCTGAGGGGGTGCTCGGTTCTTCGTCCACTGACCAAAGAAATCCCCGGGTATATCGCAGTTTCTTCCAACACGCCTCAATATTGTTGCTTGTCGCTAGAGCAGTCTTTCGCTTGGTGCCTGCCTTTGCAGAGCAGGCAGATGTGGCGGAATCTGCAAGGTCCGGAACAATCATCTCTGTTATAGCAGCAGCAGGTTGATGTGGCCTGCCCATCCTCTCTGCGCCGTTTGCCCAGTGAGCTGTGAGTTGAGGTGCCAAGTCCAATGGCATTGAGGTACTGTGTTCCGAAAGCATTGAAGCTCAGAACGGTTGTGAGGGAGGGTGCAATTGTTAACCCTAGCTGCTTCCTTCCTGATGGCTTTGTCAAGCGAGATGACTCTGCGATGTTCATCTGGTTTGGTAGCGGCGAATTGGCCAATGATGAAGTTTTTATATGCTGTGAACTCTTCTCTTCGGTTGGGATTATAACAGTGTTTATATCTTATATGTTCACACCGAGACTAACTGAACTCTTTTATTAGAGGAGGTAGTACAAGTGGTGTGGTAAAAAGATATATGCCAGCGCCTAATGCGCCGGCATGCTAAATACAGCCGGTTGTGGACACATATGGTGTCCACACTAATAATAGCTACATCTCTGATGTAGCGCATATAACTAATATATATATTAGTTATTAAATATATATACTATACTTAATATATATACATGTATATAATGATATAACAGAATATATCTGTTACAGGGATAGAGGTAGAGAATGGCGGACTTCGCAGAATGGAAAGTGACTGTCCACTCTGAGTGCGAGTGGACCTCTTTGACTGTCTTCCCGACACTCCTATTCCTACGTATACCGAAGTTGATGTTGCCAACAGTTTGAGTGAACTCCATATCTGCTTCCAGGGAGTATCACCTGGTGTAGACCTTGTCGAAGTCGATGTAGTTCCCGACAATGACATCATGCCAGAGGCTGTCTGGGAATGTGGGGCAGTCGGCTTGGCCAAGTAAGTTGTGTTTGACGTCCTTGTAGTTTGCAAGGTAGAAACGCTTCTTATCCAACGTTTCTTGGACTGTAGGATCAAGGGCTGGTTCGGGCCTGCTGTACCATGGGAGCTTCATTCTGTCAAATGTTCTCTTGGTATCATCTGCCTTGAGGTCGTTGGCAATGTCGTTGAACTGCCTGGGTAACTCGGACTGGATATCCGGTCTATCAACCTCACACGGTTGAGGGGGTTGGTCGTCTCCACCTCCGTACCCAGCATCCAGCCCCAAATGATTGGCGATTTCCTTCCCTCTCTTGCTGGCAAGTGCATTGTCCCAGTCCATCTTGACACACATTTCGACATACTGCTCAAGGGCTTGTGCACCGTCCTCCGATCCGGGTAATACTCCAAGGAGGAGTCGGGTAGCTTCACTGGTTCTGATCTCACCTTTCCCCCATTGTTCGATGATACCAAGACACCTTTGGACAAGGTTATTGGTGGTGTTGTCAAGCGATCTAGGAGCTTGGGTCGAGTCGAGAGTGGATTGACTGTGGGATCCTTCAGAGGTAAAGGGGGTGGCATCACTAGGTCCGGTCATAGATATTTCGAGGGATGTGATTCGAAAGATGCTCGTAAGAGATCTCAAAAGCGAAAAGAAGGGCAATGTGGGAGACTAGCGGTCTCAGTTAGCAAGTGGGTTCCTCAACCGCAGAGAGGAACGTACCTAGCGAGGTCTAACAGAAGAGATGGGATTACGGCAGGATCCCTCTAAAGTGTGACATGGGAGACTAGCAGTCTCAGTTAGCATGTGGGTTCCTCAACAGCGGGGAGGAACATACCTGGCAAGGTCTAGTGAAGAGGTGGGATTACAGCGGAATCCCTCTCTTTTCCCCTTAAAATGAGCAGCAGGTGAACCCACAAGGTTGCGCACTCCGGAGGCTGCCCAATCGCACACCCCCTGTGCAACCTTGAACCTGACTGCTTGAAGTGTGGAGGAGAAAAGGATGTCGTGGTGCAGGTCAATGTGATGATGTAATAGGCGCCTTGACCGATTCGCTCTGTGTAAACATAATATTTAAACTTGAAACTATAATATTACGTAATGTAACTATATATGTTATGTAATAAGATTATGTAACTATGTGGACGCATATATGCATCCATAAGAGTCCATAAGGACTTGGAGTAATTGACACAGAGTCAATTCATAGTATGTACAAATATACCATAGACACATATGATATGTGCATCTCAAGTACTTTTAAAGGGACTTGTACAAGGGTGTAAGATAAGGGTCCCTTAGACACCATCACTTCAATGTAATTTATTGGGTCTCCACTGGGTTTAGCTTGTCCAGAATTCAAATCGCAGACATGAAAATGCCAACTATAAGCTCGGATTTAGAGATTAGTATATTATAAATTCAAAGTACAATGTATACTTAAGGCTGTCAAGCCTTATCTAAATATTTTTTAGGGAGGTTGAAACTTACAGCCTGAGTTTTGGTCAATCACTGTATGACAATGGGATGCATGAGAGTGACCAGCGACCCGTTTTGGTAGAGATTCATATTTCTCTTTGAATTATTAAACAATTTTCTGGAAACCGAATTGTACTACTACTGCATATTTAAAACAATTGGATTATACCAACATTAAGTCTATTTATTCGAGCCCCTTCAGCCAGAGATCCCCGAAGATGTAGTTCCAAAAGCCTCACAAGAACGAGAGGCTGTGGAATATGTTCACGGCCCCACTATCATAATCACGTAACATTTAAAAATCGTATATTTATACTACGCTTAACTGTGCTTTATTCCGTCGACCCCTTCAGCTCCTTATTGCGAACAAATCGGATTGACGAGATTCCATGAGTCCATATCGACAAATTGAACCGTATGATAACGGACCTGCGCAATGAATGAAGCAAGCATCCATAAGTGTTATCTCAGGCTCATAGTTACCGTAGAGGAAAAAATCGAGCAAGATTGTTGACGTAATAACTCTGAATCACCAAGGCTAATGTTGAAGTAGGTATATAAAGCAAATAAGTGACAAATCAGATATTCCTAAGTTTATGAGAGTCGCTAAGGGAGCTTTCGTCGCCTCTATCAGGATCCTTAGACATGTCCGACCCGTCATGCTGCCAAAGAAAATAATCAGACATTAGGAGAAAAGCAATATATTTTACGAACGTACAGGGAAAGCTTCTGTATACTGCATCGTCGACACCTCGACACGCACTGCATTGGCAACTGTAGCCTTGTCCGCCTATATTCATGTGTCAGAACGTAAGAAGGGTGCGAGAGTAGTATATGCTTACAGTTGTTTTCCGCACTGTTCCGAGCCTAAACCAATTCGATGCACCTCCTACGCCCATGGTTTTCCCTCCATTGGTACGGGCCGTGGCGGTAGAGAGACCATCCGTGACGCTCTGCCTCGTGTTCACGGTGTAAAGTAGCGACGCCGTATATACATGCGAGAGAGCAAGATTGGTCATCAGATACCAGCTGCTCTCCTCGCTCTTGTTACTCAAGACAAGAGTGACGAGCGCAATGATAGTGGGTCCCAGGGCGGATTCGACAGAGATTCTGGCCAAGCGGGAGATCATTGTGTCGGTTTGACTGAATCCAGATTTCTGGGCAAGTAGATAGTAACAAGCTATTTAGGCGAGATATATCAGATCGTTGGTAAAGACAGAAGGTGACATACTGAAGGCGGTAATCATGATATCGCAAGCCAATCCACAGGCATAATGGACGTTCGCGACTGGAATGATGACTCCCTCGAGGTACACGAAGCGGGGATGATATGTCATGATGACTTCGTAAGTTTCCGCTAAGGAGGCAATACCCCATGTCTATCAGATGTAAATATTGTCAGATAAGCACAGACATTTATATGGATGTTGACTGACCATTACAGCGGAAGCAGCGAGACTTCCAACAAGTGTGATACTTGTGGCGAACAAAAACAACCAATTATGACAAAGCTGCCAGCATCTGTGGGTATAAAATGCTTGACAGATAGCGGACGCAAGGGCGGTCGAGACAGGAATTCCAGATTGGTATAGATAGATATTGAGCTGGTATAGTACTTAGGGAGAATCTATAAGAAGATTGATAATGACGCACATATGCCCAATCTCCGAAATGAGTAACAAACTGCTTTAAATCAACATGCTGCGAATTTTTAGGAGTAGTTGATGACCTACACGATCGTACGTGAACCATGTGACATAAATCCACTAAATAATATAAGATATGAGTCGCGTGGAAAGTAGCAGGCAAGATGGTAATTACCTTCAATAAACAGACACAGAAGGCCCCATGGACAAGCCATTTTGTCCACCGCTGTTCGTGGAGGTAACGTTCGAGGTACCTCGTATATTGCAGAAACAGTACGCCCTGCTCATAAAAAAGACTTGAGAAATTTTCCAAAAATGCGCCCCTTAGCACAAAGTGCTCTGACCTGGAGAAAACCCATAAATAATAAGCCCAAGAATACAGGCCCGAGCGTCCTGTTATGAATGCGCGCTTCAATAAGTAGTTTGAAAAATTGTAAAGCATGAATTGGAGAACTTACACGCGATAATTATGCAGAAGCATATAGTCTACAAAGCCCACCGTATAGTTGGAGTTGAAAAGACCAGCATATTGGTAAGATATATTGCCATAGATGGGGTCGGTGAACGTATATGCCATGGTGGATGGGGTTGAGGGCGAGGGGGAGAAAGGAGTGGAGAGGACGCCAACGGGCGTGAAGCGTTGCGTGCCCAGTAATCGACCGTGTACTTGGTTTTAATACAAGGGGGAGCTGCTGCACCCGAGACATCGAGGAAATAAATAAAATCAATTATAGAAATACTTCATTACATAAGATGCTATTCCACCCGAGCAAGAGAGACACGGAGGAATCTCCACAAAGCCAAGCGTCCGTGTGTTTAAAAGGCGAGCCTGGATGTTGGATTTGGAGCAAGAAGTGGAAGCGATGTATATAAGGCCTTGAGCGCTCGAAAGATGGAGTTTTGAAGAGCTCAAAGGTGAAAACTGCAGAAGTTTACACGGTCGAAGTCGACCACGGTCTATCCTTCAAGCGCGCAATCCTTTGCCGGGCGTTTCACGATCATTAATATTCGCGATCGCATACTTTATGAATAAAATGATTAAAAATCCCAATGCAATAATATTTCTTCTTGAACATCTTAGAAAAGCAGAATATTTTAATACATAAAATTTTCTTCGCGGAAAATATTTTACCAATGGGGCCACGAACACCCATGGCCACCCTTGGCCACCCCATGCTAATCGCTTGCACTCAGACCACCAAAGACCACCAATCACCCTGCACGCGCAGCGGCACCCGAGACAAAATCTATTAAATTCATTTATGCTATCAAAGACCGTCCCTGTAGTGTAAGGACGTTACACGCCCTATACGGTGATTATGTCAGCAAATTATATTTGAAGATAGGTTTTATGATTCGTCATTTATTTCTATACGCATATATGCGCTCCCTGAATATTCCTTTATATTGCCTTTGTTCCATTGTCCTTGTTTCCATTTTTATTTCCATGCACATATGCGCCTCCGGCTTACCCCCTATGACTATTTCCTTTATTTTCTTGTCTCTGACCTTGGTGTCAACCATTCCTTGTCCTTTATTTCCTTTATCTCCTTTATTTTCGTTGTCTCCTTTAGTCTTTTGTTTCTATTATTCCTGCCACATACAACCCTTTCTATTTACATGTATATTTCTTTATGCCTCATTTTCCTTGTCGCGATTGTTTCCGTTATTTCTATTCTTAGATCTTACATTTCTCTCACGGCCTTTGTTCTGTTCCACATCCACCGAGCTTAATACTTAGTATAAAACTCACTTGTAATTTCGAAAATAAATCATCTCATTCTTCCCACTTAAAACTTGTCTTTTCTATCTCACTCTCGGCTCACTGCAAAATAAGCAGCAGCTTATATTATTTTGCTAAGTATTGCACTATTTTCTTACACCTTCGCCTGTGTGCATACACTGCGGGCACTTACAGTAGGTCTATAACACTTTCACTACAATGCAGAGATACATTTGATTCCTCGTGAATCCAAACGCTATCAAAGACCCCTGGTCCCTCGATATCAAATTTGGGTTCACGTGTCGAGGTCCGACGTCGTGGAGGAGAAGGACGTTATGTACACACCTAATATAAGTAGTATACAACTACTACTCATGTCTATAATATTTTCACTACAATGCAGAGATACATTTGATTCGAGGGTGCGGTCGCCGGTCTTCGACTTCTGCTACTCGGGTTCTGGAAGCCTCAAGGTCATAGCTAGCTTCAGGCAGGGAGGAGGACGTTATATACTGCACTAATGAGTATACAGCTACAGCTATTAGTTCTCTACTATACTTCCAATGCACTGCAGAAATACTTGAGAAAGACCCACATTTGATTCGAGAATGCAGCCTTCAATGTTGATACCATCGGCAGCCTCTTGGTAAGCAACTTGTCAAGCCTCGAGTCTCGAGGTTCTGCTTCTCCCGCTGGAGTCACGACGTTAAGCCTGTTCTTAATATATTTCCTGCCAATTTTTTAATACAGAAATATTCTAAAAATACCTGCCCCAGATCCCAATCCGGAAAAGCCACTGTAATCATAGAATATAAGGCACTACATCACTGTTACTTTCAGCGGGCCGCCTGGCGTAATGGCAACGCGTTTGACTTCGATCGTCTTCGCATCCGTGTGATACTAGGATATCAAAAGATTACAGGTTCGATCCCTGTGGTGGTCGTCATTTTTGACCATTTTGCTGAGGGTGTCGGTTTTTGGTATTAGCATGCAAGGTATGTAAATTCCTTTTTGTGCTTCTTTTCTAGTACTAACAACAATGCGAAAGTTAAGCCAACAACACGAGCGAGACACAAAATAACAATGAAAATCAATTTGTACTTTTATTTTATTAAATGACGTAAAGAACGTGCGTAAGCAAGCTATGTACAAAAAGGGTATAGAAATGATTCCTATGGTTCCACACCTCTGCCAGCTCACACACCGCCAACCAACACCCAACGCTCGAATTCACCCACACCCAATGACACAGCATATAACCCACACCATAATCCCCCAGAACGCAACGCACAGCCCACTCCCCCAGGACGCAACAAACTGTAAACGAGGTTAAAATGTTAAATGTCAAGAGTAGTACTAGATAATAAATGGCATGGATGAGAAGTACAATACAGTAAGAGAATACAACGGGTATCGTCGATAAGTAGAATGTTATCGATAAATACGTGAATCGATAAATATAACGTTCGCCGTTCGTGAATTGATAAATACGTGAATGAGATGGAATGGGTGAGATGGGATGCAACAAATCATAAAACATTAAGACAATGGGGGAAAATGAAATATCAATGAGAAGGGAGAAAAATGCAAACGACTGACCGACACAACATCAACGCAACAGCACGAGGAAGACAGCGAGAAAGGAACCGAAACTTGACGACCTGCACATCATCCACAAAAACGCGAGGAAAAGGAAATCTTTAACCTCACTAGCTCCTATCTCGCCTTGTGCCCCGGCCCATTCCCAAGCTCCAACGCCAGCCGATACACCACCTCCGGCTCGACGCGCTCCAGCGCCTCCCTCCACTGCGCGACCCTCCTCCGCTCCGCCAGCTCCTCCTCCAGCGGCCGCTCCCCCACCTCCCCTTCGGGGCCAAACACACACAGCTTGTCCTCCCTCCACGGCGTCCGCCCATTCGCAAAGCCGATCCACCTCTCCTGCAAGCCTTCCGTAACACGTTTAGCGTTATACGAAAAGTCCGAAATCATGAAATAGTTCTCCCTCCCTGCTATCTCATCCTCCTCCTCCTCGTCCTCCTCAGAAGACGAAGCCGGCGAATCATCAAAGCACTTGATCTTCCTCACCGGCCCCTTCGGCGAGATATTATCAAACAGATAAAGCAGATCCACCGCATGGTGCGCCGTAAACGTAAACGGGCTCTCCTGGTCAAAGACATATCGATACACGTCCACGCCCCCCTTCGCCTTCGTCGCACGCGCCACACAGTCCGTCGGCCACGCAAAGTGCGCGTCATTGAGGATGTTGAACGTCACTCGGTGCGCGTCCTCCGTGTCTGTGTTCCAGGAAAGCCCGTACGTGCGGAGGAGAGAGTCCGCTTTGTACACCCCGCGGATGACGGCGCGGATGCGGCGGATGAGGGAGACGGACGTCCAGAGGAGGACGGACGGCGTCCAGAGGACGGACTCGTACGCGCAGTCGCCGATGATGAGCGCGTCGATGTTCTCTGGGATGGGGTTGGACCGCCAGTTCGGGCGGAAGAAGACGCCGTCGTCTGTGGCGTGCATGACTGACGGGGTGTGCGCTATCACTGCGTCCACCGAGACTTTGCGCAGGTCGTCGACGCTTGTAGCCCCTAATCTGCACATGATCCTCTTCAGGGAGGACCCTTGGGACGAGACGGACTGCACCGCGGGGGGGCGTATCACCCCGCTTTGGATTATCGCGCGATTGGCGATGGGCTTCGTGGCGTTCGTGTGGGAGAGGAGGAGGGCGTGGATGTTGATGGCGCCGGCGGACTCGCCGAAGAGTGTTATTTGGGAGGGGTTGCCCCCGAAGGAGGCGATGTGGCGGCGCACCCAGGCGAGGGCGGTTAGTTGGTCGTTTAGGCCTGTGAATATTGTTAAGCGTGGTTAGGGGTGGAAGATGGGATGGGGGGACGTACCGTAGTTTCCTACGCCCACGTCACCTAGAAGGCGGTTGGATTCTTCGAGGGCTTCCGAAGCTGCGAACCCGAATAGACCTAGACGGTAGCTGGGGTGTTGTTAGCATCATACGCTAACTTAGAAGCAGATGAAAGACCCACTTGATGCTCACGACAATCACAGGTTGCTCAATCTCGACTGATGTTCGCACCAGCCTCCCAGCGTCGCATAGGTAGTGGCTCCCAGAGCCTATCACGTTGGAGCCGCTGCACATGACGGGGTTAGGACGAATTGGCAAAGGCCAAGCCTAATATACGCACCCGTGGATCCAAAACATGACAGGGAGTGACGCATCGGCGGGAATACCGCCTGGCCGCGTGATGACGAGGTTGAGGCATTCGAACTCGTCTTGCACGACGGGGAACGGCTCCTCGCGCACGAAGCCAAAGAGCGGGTCGTCGAGGTCGTTGCGCTTTATTTGTGGCGCAATGGGTCTGTGGGGCTGTTTGTCAGGGTCGGCCTGAAGTGTGTATATGCTGAATGCACTCACCCATGGGTCTTCGCGTCGGTGACTTGGGGGTAGGTCGTGTTGAGGATGGACTGGCGGAAGCGGGCGGGGACGGTAGCGTATTTTATGCCTCTAAACTGCTGGATAGGGCAGTCAGGGGTCGAGACGGGGTGGTGCACGCCGACAAAGGTCGTCGCTAGGGGCGGGCACGGGACAGTGGGGTGGGTAGACATGGGAGGTAGGAAGAGAGGGTGAGTCTTGGAGCAATTTCTGCGAGGCATTAAGACGGATTCCTATTAACCCGAGGTTGTAGTCCATCGATCGACTCGATTTCTCGAAAGAGGAAATCGCCACCTTTTGGCTGCAACTGTTTCGTGGGAGAAAGAAGCACGCGCATACTTGGCTCGTCTTTATAGGAATGCTCCGGGGCGCTTGGCAACCCCGTCAATACACGCTAGAAATATTACGAAATATTGTGCGATTGACGTCGATGGCTTTGGTTTATATCTTGACGTCGTTGCGCTTTGTAAGACACGACCGACAGTGCCGACGCCCACTAGCGGACTGCAAAATCAAATGCCACCCGGACTATCCCGGCCGATGATATATCCTGAGTCGTCATTGGTTTTCCCCGAGCACGGACTCCTTCGTCTCTTCATGTATACCTGTATTCTCGTCATGAAAAATCGGTTCATATATACCTCTACACGTCTACTCGCATCATGCCATCATTTTTACGTTATTCTAGTCGACGTGGCTCTGAAAAAAGTCTGCAGAAAATCCTTCCAATGACGCAATGCCCCGCGCGCCCTTAGACCCCTTTAGCCTCGGAACGGACATGTCTTTCCCTTTCTTCATGCCGGAAGTCATTCTGAATCATGCGACAACTCTTCCGCTCCCTTCCATTACTGCGAATTCACAACGATCTGCCCAAGGTCCCAATAATAACCAACCACAGGACGAACGTTCATAAATCTTCTGTGAACGAACGAGAACCCGGAGAGATTTGGCGCTATTGTTACCCCGCAACGCCTTCCCCCAATCATAACGCGCCTTCAATAATTCGGTAATTCCTAGGTCACACGCGCTCAGGCCTGGGGTTTATCCCAACCTAACCATAGTCACTCCATGGTCTAAAGCCTTATCCCGTGACGAGGTCCAGAGTGATATCGTTCGTCTAGACGGACATTACACGTAAAGAAAGCTGTTCTGAACCATATGCTGGGTTAGCCTTTACTCGCAGGCCCCAGACTCTGGTTCAGCGTTCACGTTTGACCCGTGATTTAATAACTCGAAAAGAAGCCGCTCTCGACTAACTTGACCCGGCGCAGCTTCCTTCCATAACAGGCGATATCCCAAAATACCCTCAGGCTTGCAGCGCTCCGTCCTCTAATCACCATGCTGTCATTTAGACTCAACAGGTAAGTGACTATTGTTATTAATTAACTACGGAGGCCGCGACACTTCAGTTCTGAAAGAGCACAGGTTCTTCATTCCATAAGCAAACTCGACTCCAGGAATTATTTATTGCCCTCAGGCTGTCTCCTCTGAATCATGTTCCTTGGGACTACAGAGGAAGTTCATGAATCAACTACGAACTCATTCTAGATCCATTTCCGGAAATTACTACGGCTCTCGATCCCCATTCAGATAAATCAAGGAAGGAAAGGAACCCCGTCTCGACTCTCGAGTAACTTGACTCGTTCCGGTACAGGCGATCCCTCAAATCGAATTATCAAATTTGGGAATTATTTATCGCGCTCTCTACTCGCCCTCTGAGTCAATCACCATGCCCGTCTTCTCGACTCTCGATTCTAGACTCCCGACTATTTACTCGAAGAATTATCAGCCAGAGGTCTCGACTCCTTAAACGACCACAAACACCCGGAAGTCATTAGGATCGCGATCATGTGTTAAGCTCGCATGCGTCAATAAGATTTTCCTCAAAAGATGCTGAGCCCACTGACATTTTCCTCCGGATTAAGTAACTACAAAGGCCGTAGATCCTTCATCATCGCCTCCAGAAATCACTGCATTTTTAATCACCATGCTTATGGTCTCGACTCTCGATTAGCGTAAATCCTGGCTTTGCGACGAATACTCAAACTTAAAAGAACTTGAGGAAGGCCGTCTCGACTCGAGTGGCCTGGTCTGGCACAGGCGATCCCTCGAATTCTTTCAAGTTGGAGACTCGAATTATATCGCGCTCTCTACTTCCTCCCGGAGTCAATCACGAACCTCTATTCCGACCACTATTTACTCGAAGAATTTGCAGCCTGGCCTCGACACACAAACACGCCGAAAGTATTCTCTGTCCGTGTTCGTCATCAAAAGAAAGAAAGAAAAAGTCTTCAGAATCTTCTGGGTTACCCACGACCCGGCCCGGTGGGAATCTGCCACAGACTATGCATTCGATATTTGGAAAAGAACGCCCACGCATGCAAGTCCGGAAATCACGCTGTGTTCTTCTTGAGTTTCAAGTTGTATCCGAAAAAGGTCATCGTGATGCTTCCAGAGTCGCTATGATTTGCTACAGCAAGAGTTCGGTTCATGCGTGTTTTACCTTGCCATTGATCATGACTCAAGGAAGCCGTTCTCCGAGTGAACTTGGATCGGCGCAGCCTTTCCGAGTTCTTCGATAACATGCCACATCTAAAAAATACTAGCTATGCCGAAAAAAATTGGATTCATAGGTATGAGGTTGCAACAATCTAATCTACAACCTCATTCAAGACCGTTACAATCAAACCACCCTTTATTCTTCATTAATCTTGATCTCAAACCCTGTTGGCAACTGTTCATATTTGATAGACTGCCCATCCAAGCTCTTTATAGCCTGATCCAATATTCGGGGTACCTACTTGCACATATAAAAGGCTGGGCAACATTAAACCGACCAACTGAATTAGGGCACGGCCAGCTTCTGTACGAGTACACATGTGCCAACGGTCGAACAGACCCCCTATGTGAGTTAGGTTTTGCAGTCGGAGACGAGAATGTCGCCAAGTGTTAACATTGTCGAGCCAGGTCTGGAAATTCAAGCCACTTAATGAAATATTACGACAATAGTAAATGCTCACCTTGGCTTTACGCCACTTCCAGTTCCTGCCACTATGTTTAATGGCTCCACGGATACTCGTAACGCGTCCAGCAGTTTCTTACAGCTGTTTCAGGTACGCAAGGCGGTATCCCACAGTAGTGTTGCCGCAGTCCGGTCTAGTCCTGCGGGTTTTATAGGACCGGACCGGGACTAAATAGCCCGTGTGGTTTTTGTGTAAAAATGGGGTACATAAAATCAAAATATAATATCTGTAGATACCAAAAACCAATTTTCGAGGAAAAGTGACTACTCCCTCGGTTGTAATTGTCGTGGGAAAATGTGTCGGTCTGGGACCGCGGCAACACTA
>KN837270.1:247049-261248 GCA_000827215.1 Sphaerobolus stellatus SS14 | reverse complement strand
GTTTGGGCTGAAAATAGCTGTTTATTCGAGTAAGGACCGTATAGGAAAGAGTAAGTACAAGTGGGAGATTTTTTATTTATGTTATCTACGCTGGATTATAATGAGGATTTTATTTATTTATTTATCATTAATCTTCTTTTTAGATGGAAAAGGGCGGTTCAGGGAGGGGGATATAGGATCGATAGGTGCGTAGAGGCAGAACCATGAAGATCGTAGGCAGCCCCGCTACTTTGGGTGATTGCGGTCACACAGAAGTATTGTATATACCTCGTCCTCTTTCTCCGCGATACCCCCCGCGTCCGCGACCTCCACCGCCGCGTCCTCCACCATAACCTCGGCCATAACCGCCACGTGTTGGGGGAGGGCCTGGGCGCTTTGATGGCCATCCTTCGAGCTTGGTGTAGGCGCAGTTTGCCTCGGGGTGGTCGGTGGACTTGCAGGTCCCGCAAAGGAATGGGTTCGCTAGGGTGCCGAGGCCCTTCGTAGTCTTGAATTTGATTTTCTTCATGGATTTCAAAAGGTCTTCCGCTGCGCTTGGGGCTGTGGTAGTAACTGGGAGGTACACGTTGTGGAGGGGGAGGCCCTTATGCATGAAGCTCTTGACCTCGAGTCGGCGAAGGACGTACTGGCGACGGGTGTTTTCGAAACCGTCTTCACTCTCGTCGTCTGGGTTCCAGGTGGGTGGGATAATGTCGTTGTGTTTTTCGATGTACTTGTGGAACTCGGTCTCCTTTGCGAGAATGCTGCGTAACTCGGTGGCTATGCGGCGGTCATTTGTGCCAAGTTCATCCGGTTCGAGCGCAATGCCTGAGAGTGCGAAATGGAGGACTTTAGGGGGGAAAGCCTGTGCGAAAGGGTAGAAAAAAGCCGCGCCGTTTTCAGTGGCGAGGACTGCATGGTTGAGTAGTAGGTTTCGCTGGGCGATGTTTAAGCCGCATATAAGGATGGGGTAGGGGTGAGCGTCGGGTAGCTTGAGGCTGAGGTCCGGTGCGCCAGGGCAGACGTTGATGCGGGATGCGGACCCGTGATCAAAGGCGAGGGCGATGATATCCTCAAGGGTCTGAACGAGGAAAGCAGTAGGGGTTGTCAGATTGCCGTTTGCGACTTGGGTATAGACTTTGTGTCCGGGGTAGTCCGGGAAGGAGGCCTTGTAGTCCATGTCCAGAGCCCTCTCGAGTTTTTCGCGGGTGATGCCAATGATACGAGGCCTTTCATCCTCGGGGATCTGTAGCAGGCGACCCTCGCTGGATGTCGGGACGAGAATGTCCCCGGCATAGTCGAATTCAGGGTTGGAGCCTTCAGTGTGACGCAAGTTAGCCAGGAGCGTGAAAGTATAGGGGGAGAAGCGGTCACCTTGCGCCACGCCAGTGGTTTGCTGTTGTCGAGGCTTGGGGGGGGGTGACGTCGATGGGGAGCGCGTGGGGGACCCATGGAACACTGGTTGGCGAGACGAAGGCCCGGGCGCAGGTTTGGGCGGCGGGGTAGGTAGACGGGGTTCCCTGGCTTTGCCCTTGTCCACCTTTGGTTGATCGTCGGGCTCGGGAGTAATAGAGCGCCCAAGGATGGGGTTGGATGGTTCGCGGTGGGGGGAGGGCGAGGGCGGGGGAGAGGGAGAGGGTGGGTCAGCCATATCGGTATCCTCATCGAGTCGTCTCCTTACAGACGGCGCATCCCTATTGAGGGGAGAGGCGGCTGGCCTGGTGATCCCTATCTTAACAGGGGACCCGGTATGATGTATGTCCTTGAATAGAGTCGCCATAGAGGGGTTTATCGTCGAGCGTGGGTGTGAACTTGGTGGGGTTTGTGTAGGTCCTTGAGTGGGCCCTTTTTGTTCGTGCGTTATCTCCCATCAACAGCTGCGGGGCGGACTAATCATTGATCAGGGCGTATTGCACGTGGTTCTCATGTATACCCCATTTGGGATGTCTGCATTCTGGATGGTGGGTGTTGAGTGTCGTCGACAGCGTCGCGCACTCCTCGTAGCTAGCACGGGTCATATGTGTGGGGTGGGGGGGAACGAAGTTCCTCTTGTGTTTCCTTGCCTTGAAAATCTAGGATTTTCGTGGGTTTGGACGTCACAAGGCTTCTGTTTTGCGACCACCGACATGCCCGGCTAACTTTGACATGGTGGTTCGGAACAAGAAGCCCCCGCCTACATATGAGAACTGTATATAGTTATTTAGGTCATCTAAAACAAAGATTATTGCACTTTTTTGGATGGCACCGGAATTGCTATAACTCCATCGCTGCCATCTGTTAAAAAATATTAGAATGAAATAGAACAGTAATTTTGCGAGAGGACAAACCTGATGCTCCCTCCTCACTAGCAGTGTTCCCGGCGCATTGGAAGTCTGACATTTTCAAGAAGTGGAGGTGGGTGCCATTTTTATCCAAACTTCGATCATCAGGAAAGTTGACACAGAATCCGTTTTAGCGCCCGTGCTAGGAGTGATAGGCGGTGGTATGTAGAGCTATGTAGTCTATATACCGACTCTTAGTGACTCCGTACTTACCTATCCTACCTAGTGCTACCTAGCACTATGGGGAGTTTAGCGCGTGTGGCACACTTTGTTGATGATGTCAACAGACTTAAGAAAGGACAAGTGTGACAAGAAATGGTTCCAAACTGTACAGTATGGAATTTATTTCAAACTCAGTATATTACATAAAATAGCTGAAGTCAAACCGGTTCCAGTTCGGTCTCGAAACCGGTTCGAAACCAGACTGAACCTGAACCGAACTCAACATCGCGGTTCCAAACCGAACTGGATCCATCACTACTCTACCCGTCAAAGTCGGGCTCACCGATAGTAACCGGCTTCCTTTTAAGAAGATTCACGTTGAACTAGACTTGTACGAGTTGCCCAGAATGCTTCCTACCATTCTACTATTCTATACACACACTTAGAACAATGAGACCTACAAAAGGGAACATAATAACTCTCATGGAAACGATGAAAACGACCATTGCCTCATCTCAACGAAAGATAAGCAGGAACTATGCTAGGACGTCCATCTTAAATTCTCCTGCCTTCTTCATGATATTGACTTCGCCATATGTTGCAGTCAGAGACTCCGAGGGGAGTTTGTAGATGATTCCAGTCACTTAGACTTACAAAATTGCCTTTAAAGATCAAAGATCAAACACTTGTAAGATAGAAACCGCTGATTAGATGCACTATGAAAGGGGTGGGTATCCGACCTACGGGCATTTTAATTTTATGTCGTGGGGGCAACCTATACCTGTTCCCTGTCTACTGGGCTAGCTAGCCCAGTAGAAATCAGCACCCACACCCCGAAGGTCGGGGTCCTTGGCTTAGGTAAAATATAATCAGGTAGCTAGGGGGAAAAGAACAAGGGTACAAGGCCAATTTTCTGATTACTGATCCCTCCTTCCCTTTCTATATAATTTGGCGGGTTACGAGGCATAGGAAACTGTTTGCAGTGATATGGGTGCGGGACATCGGTTTTCAATGTTTGTGGAGACCCCAAATCCTGAGTTCCGAGTCATCACAGCCAGGGTTCCAGTGGCTCCTGTATGCCTAAGTGACGCACATGCGCCGAAGAGCCTTTACAATGATCGGACGTATGTGGCAGAGGGCTGGGCGCTGAGGCTGAAGAGGGGGCACTTGAGTCAGAGCCTGATCAGATCGTCACACAGCTGACCCAGTCTGATCTGGCTCTGACCAGATCAGCAGGTTGCTGATCCAGTCCTGATCAGGCTTTGACCCGATCGGATCAACCCTACTAACCCCAGAGTTCCCACAGCGAGCCTAGACTGATAAATATGCGCCCACTGCCTTTGATCACACCTCACGCTCTTGAAATTTCCCCCCTGTGCATCAGTGTTTCTAGTGATAGTTTAATGGGTCAATAAATATTAAATTAGAGTACCCAAAATAATAGTGTAAGAAAAAGCGTGAATTAGGGCTGCAGATGATAATTCCGTGGCAGATTACCTCAGGGAGGGAAGTATTTATTTTCATACCACAGCAAGGCTCTGTGGAGCTGTTACTCACTATATTTTACATATATAACCAGCTATCTAAATAAAAATGTAAACAGTGAGTGCTCAGAGCTCACTGGCCCTACCACCACCTTTAAGAGTTTGTAGACAGAACTTTGCCTGCTCACAATTCACTGGCTGGATAATATGTACTATAATTAGGATCTTGAAAAATTAGATTATAATAATAATTTTTGATGCAATTTTGGAGGATAGGAGAGGCTATTACTACCTACCAGCTCTCATTTGCATGGTCTGGGGAGCTAATTGAGGTAAATGGGAATATATATATATATATATATTCCAGGCCTCAAAAATCTGGTTAAAATGTCACCAAATTACCTTATGGTTAGTATGTATCTAAATGAGAAAGGACCCATTTATATGGAATATTATCTGTGCCCTTTCTGATTACTGCTCAGAGGAAGGAGCAGCTGAACACATTTCATATCCAGCCCTACTTGGCAATGTGGCAGCCAATTTTTGCTACATGGGAGAATCTATAGAGCATGAGATAAATCATTTTGAACCTTATAAAAAAGACTCTATGACTAGTTTAACATCAGATCTCTACCCACCGGGTATAAAGGTCAGACACTGGGTGGGAAAACACCAGCAACTGGCTATGCAGAAGACCGGATGCATGATGTGGCACAAAAAGGAAAGGTCCATGTCACGAAGTGGATGGGAGTGCACAAAATATTGCTTCAAAGCCTCACTGGAGGACTCCCTATGCATGAGCATGGTGTGCACCAATGTGAACCTTATAAAAAGGAGGACTCAAGCATGCAGTTTATAGTCTGGATGCCAGACTGAGTAGCGCAATCTCCACATCCGAAGGAGCACTTTCTCAGGTGAGGGACGTCTCGTCTTTGGGTGACCACTATGTACTTTCAACCTGCGTCAAGCAGAATGGATGAGGTTTTAATGCTGGAAAACAAATACAGCCAGCAGAATCATTCATTCGCACTACAGCCCTTGAAGCAAGGAGAAACCGGGTTAGATGCAAGTGCTTTTCTAGTATCACCATGATTTGTTCATGCGGGGTCGGGAACATAAGGAAACGATAACCACCAAGGCTATACTTATAGATCTCTGGTTCACGGATATACTCACAATGCTACCCATATGGAGAATACCATTTTGTAGACAATGTGTAACACACTGACAGATTCTTTCTCTTAGTAGAGTCGTCTACCCCCGCTAACGGGATTCAGATTGACAGATTGTACATCTCATGCAAAATTTCCATGCTTGAGGGAGGGTTGCTTTGGAGATTTGCCAATCGACATAGAAGCTTTAACTCTTTCTCTAAAACTGGATGCTGAAGTTGGCCACTAAGACCAACCCCTTCTTCAAACCCTTGGAATATATGGCCAGGGTATCACAATATAGCTAGGTTTTGGGCAAAGATTCAGTGGCACTGGATGATAAGCCGGAAATCTCGCTTGGAGAATTAGAATCCTCACTACGAGCACGACACGGACGTGGGACTTGGATACTGGCTAATTGTGCAGCTCGATCCCCTATCATGGCGTCCCAAAGCCATTCCATGTCAAAAAAAGTTAGCAGAAGACTTGAAATGTCTCAGTATCAAAGCCAGCAGTGAGAAATAGGCACACTGAAGGACTCACAGGGCTGTTAGGATAGAAAAGTCTCTCTAGTCATGATGATAAAGGATACAGTTTTAGGTCAAATCCGCATCAAATGAATTATCATATTTCACTCAGTCAACAGTGGTGGTGACATGAGAAAATTGCTGGAGTGGGCCCACAGGGACCACATTATAGTGAACAGCCAGAAATCATGAGTGCTGTAGCTATGATGTCATAGGCACTCACTTGGATAAGGTGGATTGTCCCCGTGCACTTCCATTGTTCATAGTTTCAAATAAAGTATATTCTATGTTATAAAACATGCTACACTATGAATAGAAGTACTTGTGGGTGAGTATAAGTAAAAAGATGACAGTAAAAGTGGCTGACAACTCACTGGTAGGCCTGCCTCATAAAATCTTGGATATGGACCTCCTCAATAGCTCATGAATACCCTTTCTACAACCCTGCATTTTTCTGCATATCATAGTCCACATTCCCGGATGAACTAATGGGAGAGATATGCTGGGAATTGCCAGCATGAAGATCAGGAAAAAGTGTGGCATGGCCTGTCACTCAGGTGACACCATCACTTCAGCACCCAAGGCAGTGTGATAGCCCCTGGCACTATATTAATGTAATAAGGGACAAATATATGTTGTGCACTAGACCACCCCAATATATGTTGTATATCAGACTGCCCAGATATATGTTTGTGAAGTGTTGTCAGTATATGTGTTTTGGATGGAATCATTTAATTATGTGTGTATTTGCATGATTCCAAGCTTTTGTAATGAAAGGGATTTTTTGGACATGGGACCTTCCATACACTTGCTCAACCAAACCTCTGATCTCATTCTTGACTTGAGCTGTCTCAAACCTTCTCTGATATAAGAACAATACAATTATCGAGAGCACAACATGTAAGTTAAAGTCTAATTCCTTTTTCTCAAATTAACTCCTAGTTCAAACAACTGACTTGGTCTTGTCTTATTACTTGTTAGATCCAGGTTGTGACAGCATTTGACTTTTCAAAGTTCTTGACTTGATAACTTAAACCAGGAATTTTTCTTTGACATCTACTTTAATAAAGAGACCACTTGACAGATAAGACATTCATGTGAGTTGTGCTATGCTAAGTAATGTTTGACAATAGATTAAATATTGCTCAAAATACCTTGTTTATTCTTAGCTCAGTGATGTGGGCAATATAGTCATATTTTTCATCCCTTTGCAATACCACTACTTTCAAATCTCACAATAACACTTGAATTTATCATTAATGTAATGTAATAGACAGGTATGGATGTATCAAACATACTTGATTTCTTTTTCAAAATTTGTGTGCAACTTTCAGTTTGTAACCCTAGATATAGTCAGATATATCTCCAGAGTTATATGTCAAGTTTAACTTACATGTTGTCTCACTTACAGTTGGCTGTTTGTCAAAGGTGCAGCCAATTTTCTTTGGTATAACATATTACACTTGAATAAGAGAAAAAGAGATGAGTATCTCAAATATTTGACATAAGTTAGATAGCATAGCCTTGTTTGAAATCTGAGTTTAAAATCTCCAGCTGAGTTTAATATTTGTCTACTAGATTTATCTCATTAGGTAATCATTAATTTTGAACTTTGCACCATGACCACATCTATCAAAAAGAAACAAACTATTCAGCATTCACAAAATAGTGAAATAATACCACTATTAACAAAACAGTCTTCAAATGTAAAGTTTTCTCTTTTTTTTTTTTTTTTTTCATTCTTATTAACTCCTCACCAATGCTAAAAATATAATATAAGGCTAATATATATCCCTCAAAGTTTGATAGCTTTCAAGATCTGTTCTCACCACTATCTTCTCCAATTTTGTCAGCTGATGATGAAAATATAAAGGTAATATAGTATTTATCAAAGTTATTTATTATACAGTAACTTTTGTTGTTTTTATAATGTTTTTTTAGCTTTCAAAGTCTGTTACCTTTCTCTCACTGTTTCCACCTCTATCACCTCCAATCCTGTCATCTGATGATGAAGTGGCTAAGGTAAAATAATATAATATTTATCATACTGATTGTACAGTAGCTCAAGTAGTTCTTATTGTGTAGACAATACCTCAAAATACTACATTGCAAGATTTTTTCTCACCACTGACTTCACCACTACTTTCAGCAAGTGAAAACAATGTAAGAGTACTTTTGAATCTTTTGAATCTTTTTCCTGATCTGATTCCACATTTATATGATGCACTATCTAGATTCCAGTCATGTCTTCTTCATCAGATTCTTCCTCACTGTCCTCATCCCCAACCCCTCGAACATTGACAAATAATAGTGATTTTTCACTGTCTGTTCCTTTAGACCAGTATTCTTCTCATGAAAATGGAAAGTTAAACAATCAGCATTATGATAATGATGATTATTCAATTATAATTGAAAATTCAACTTTGACTCTGGAACAGAAATGCAGTCAGTAAATTTTTTCAAATTTGCACAACTATATATTAATATTGTGTTTTGACTGCCTAGATTTGTTATTTGCTAATCATATTCTTTGGACACCTATTCTTGAAGATCTTCCCCTATTAAAACCCAATGGCTGGCTTGAAAGTTCACTTATAGATTGGTATCTTCTACACCAAATTTATTTCACAGCTACTCAGATGAACATGGTGTGGATTCCATGTCTAATTATTGCAGATTTGTTACATTATTGTCAGCAAACTTCTTCAGGCTCAACTGTGCCTTCAGATATCAGATCCAAGTGGCAATCCTTAAAACCTATGCAACAGGACATGTTTGTATCATCCTCCAGTGACATTTGTCAAAAAGTGGCTTTTGCAGTGCAGCATGGCAATCACTGGTTCACAGTTGTCTTTGACAATGACATTGACAATTTGTCAGCTTATGTCTATAATCGGATCACATCTCCAGATGATACAATCTCTCCATATTGGGATACTTGGAATTCTTGGAAGGGTCCACAATTATGGGATCTGATTGGAAACCTTCTGGGATGGAGGGCTAGAAATTCTCAAGAATTTTTGATTTGTGATAAAGTTCAAGGTTTAAGTTGGCATGGTGTAAGTCTTTTATGGTTTTGGATATAAATAACAGATATTAATCTTAGAGGCTATTAAAACTTTGACAGAACTTCTCTTCTTCAAAGGTCTGAATCTGAACTCTAAAGATAACTGGCATGTCAAACCAGTTATTGGATGTCACCATTTGATTCGAGAGCAGATTTTTGATGTCATTTCCTCCTCTGTATCAGATGGATATTTCTATTGGAAGGCCAATCACCATCGGGACCTTGAAGGAGTTAAGCATTTCAATAATAATATTATTGAAGATCATGTTATCCATGACTTTGAAGCTGGTCTTGGACAATTGTCTATGATTCAAGAGATCATAGACAGTTTAACCAGAACACATATCAATTGTCATGCTTGCAGAAGGCTAGCCAAGGAAATGCATCAGGAAACTTGGTAAAATTTGGCGCCTAATGGCTCGGTAAGGAATTTTGGTTATTCCTATGGAACGACACAGGGATATCCCAATTTTCTTTTGAGAACCTGGTTTATATTATCTATAATCCTCTCATGACAAACACCTGGGGCTGCCTATACAGTCTGCATCAAGATATTGCCCATGCAAATTTTGCTATGGAAATGTACATAAACTATAATCAGCTATGGATGACTATGCTAGCAATTATAGTTTATGTACATTTCCATAACAGAATTTGCATGGGCAATATCTCAACGCAGACTGTATAGGCAGCCCCAGGTGTTTGTCATGAGAGGATTATAGATTATATAAACCGGGTTCTCAAAAAAAAAAAGGGATATCCCTGTGTCGTTCCATAGGAATAACCAAAATCTCTTACCGAGCCATTAGGTGCCGGTTTTTACCAAGTTTCCTGATGTAGTTCCAGCAGTAACTACACCTCCTCTTCCTGTGGCTTTGAGAAGTTTATCGAATCAAGCAGTATACTCTGACTCTATACATCCACATGTGCTGCTTCCAGAATCAACACATTCTGTGCAGCCTAACCAGGACCTGTTTACAACAAATTTCAGAAATATGATCCAACGAAGGTGCAATATTTCTGCACCTACTATTGATATGTCAATAGAGCAAAGGATATTGATTTATGATCCTGATTTTGATGACTATAATACTGGACCAACTATTCAAGAAAATCTAGGTGTACCTTTTTACATCAAAAACTTCCCTGCATTCATGTGGACACAACTGGATCCTTTGAGTACATGGTCACTTTGGAAAGATTATGGATATCGGATTGATACAAGCTTTGCACAGACATTCATGTCTGCATCCCCACAGCTTCCTGCAGAACATTATCTTCCTGTTGCTGATGAAACTGGATCAGGATTCTTAGAGGAAAGTCTTTGTCAATGGGATATCAGTTGTCAAGAAATTTCCAGAGAAGCTGTTGCTGATCTTTGTTGGATGGGTATGGAGGAATTACTTTCTGAAGCAGGAGGACCTCAGACAGAACAAAGCTTCATTGCCTTTATTCGTGGACATTGATACAAGCCAGATGATTGGAGTCAAGAAGAAAGTATTTGGTTGGATATCAGACATGATGAACTTCCAGCTGAAAAAGTTCCTATCTATATCTCATTGGATATAGATAGTCTTATCTGGAAAACTCATCTTCTTCACTTGAAAGGGTTAATCCATATTCATATGGTACCTTACATGCGGAAGAAACCTCCAATTGATATTCATAACAAAACCTATGTCAAGTTACTGCAACCTCAAACTGACATACAACATGATAATCATGAGTATACCACCTATGAAAGGTTTCCTTTAAAATATATTCCTCATATTCACTTTGGATACTTGGAGGGTGGTGTTAATGTTTGGGTGGCATGGCCCAGAATGACACAGACAACAGGATTCAGCATATTATGCCAATCAAGTGCCTATGCTAGTACAGGATCGATGGTTCTCTTTAATCATTCAACCTTGTATTCAGAAGATATATGGACGAGGATCACAGGAATATGTCAGTCACAGTGCACAGGAATACAAGTCACGTGCAGCAGGAGAAAAGGAAACTCGATTGGTGGATCATATCAAGCTACAACAACTTCAAGATGAGATCAAGCAGTGTATTCAAGAAGATGGTGTTGAAAATCTTGATATATTTGGGTCATTCTTCTTCATAATGGACATTCAAGGCATCAAGTTGACCAACAAGGATAGAGAACATTTATCACCTAATTGTGATGATGTTTTGACTATTTTGCAAGATGTTATGCCTGCCTTGGATATCAATTACATGGCTCAACCTGAAAATGGAGAATGTGTCATTGATCTGGGCATATCTGCAACTCCTGAAGGGGAAGAACCTATTGTTGGTCTGTGGAATTTGACACATGTTGATGCTAGTTTTGCCAAATCTGGGACAAATACTGCAATGTTATTCAACCTTGGATCTTTAGCTGACTATGGTGGTGTCTCAGCTGAATTTCCTATGGATTGTGCTTCAGTAACCCATATGTGTTACAGAATGGCTTACAATCTCATATTTGAGATTATTCGAGGTAACCTAAAGTTTCCAGAAAACTCTGATACATATGTGGCAAATGGTACTTTCCATTCCAGAATAAATGGCATTATCAAGTTATATGAACATGCCAAGTCCTGAAGTTATGGAGTTTGTGATGAATTACGAGGCTCAATTCAGGCTATAAATGCTTTGTGGCCTATTGCTAAATCCAAGGTGGTTTATTATGACTATTTCTCTAACTTCAGGTCTAATTGTTATACACTTAATAATAGATGGTTTCATATATCCATTCAGGGTCAGCAGTATGGATACCATCTAGGATATATTATGCATTTTAGATCCAGCGCATTGAAGAAATCAAGGAACTTCAAACCAAGATTGCTAGAATCAGACCTTCAAATTGATGCAACTTGACTTTACTGAACATGTATCTCCTCAAGTCAATTGTTACCGAGCCTTTTGAGGATAGTCATACTCGAGCTGTATTGCAAGACCTTAATTTTCATTCAAGCTCTCAGCACTTTGGAATATTTTTTCTTGCAGATATGCATCCCTCCACATTATCAGTGTTTCAAATGGACCAGGATAATGATGCTGTGATTGAATTTGTAACGAATAAACAGGGTAAAAGGAAAGCTAGACCACAAAATGTGATGGAGGATCCTTGAAGATCACTAGAATTTCCTTTAGGAACACATCCTACCTGGCAAGAAATCACTTAACTCTTGGATAGTAATCCTCAACACCTTGTCAAGAGCACTTCATCCCACCTTCAGTTATGGGTTGGTATTCTTGTTCCTTTGGATGAATTAGTGATCAATTTATTGATTAAGTGGACATGTCAATACATGTTCACTATGAATGAAGTATTTCTCAAAGATCAAAATAACTATCCAGCTCTTGGTAGCTGGAAGGATGTTCTGACCTTTTAGACTGTAAGCAACATTTGTAACTTGGTCCATGCACCAGCCTTCAAGCCACATAAAGCATATTGGTCTGGTTTACCTCATGGACCAAAACATACATCATTCAGGGATCAATTCAGCAGTTTTTTTCCTGACCCCACTGTCAATTTTGGTTCCAACTCATACTGGAGGAGGAGGAGGAGGAGGAGGAAGCTGATAATGATGAAGATGATTAACAGACTTGTTTTGTGAAAGACTCCTAGTCATAGTATGTTAATACTTCAATTCTGTGAGGATGGTAGCCAGATAATGGGATATGTTTCCCTTTGTTCATACTGTATCTGTATTAGTAAATGCTAACTGTTTCTATTTCTATTACTACTTACTGGCCAGTATCCACCTCTATGCATGAGACAATGAAAACACTGCCATTCATCTGGAGACTCATCATAATCTTCTCCTGCAACTTGTGAAAGACATGCAGTCATATCTACTGTAGTAGCGACACAGATTTTGTCATCACATGTACTACAAATTGCAAAGGTTGTTCTCATTTGATTGCAGACATTGCAACATTTCTTTATAAATTTCTGGGTAAGTATTCTTTAGTTTGATTGGTAATATGACTAGCC
Source organism: Sphaerobolus stellatus SS14 (assembly GCA_000827215.1). Lineage (NCBI taxonomy): Eukaryota > Fungi > Basidiomycota > Agaricomycetes > Geastrales > Sphaerobolaceae > Sphaerobolus > Sphaerobolus stellatus. The sequence goes on along the minus strand of KN837270.1, from coordinate 248,563 downwards.
TGAAGTACTGCTTGATTTGATGGTGGCATGGATATTCCAGCACTGGTGCTGTTTTGTTTCTTTGTATCAGCCTCCTGCACTACACATTTATTTGTTGTCCCAGGATCACTTTTAGCTGTTACATATTTAGCTTCAGTTATCAACTGTTCATAATGAGATAAAACAAACTAGGTATAATAGAAATGACTTGTATATTATTGGTTGACATTGAGATATACTTAGAAACCAGTTGATAATGTTCAGTGTAATTGGTTTAGGACAAGAAAGGATCTCTTCAGGCTCTTTTTCAGACTCAGCTTCAAACTCAGCTTGTGATGACCACTCTAAAGTTAGAGTATGAATACATTTCTGATAAGTATACCTGTTTAATATCTATTTTTGGTTTAAAATGTAAATACCCTATTGAAAATGACCAGGAGAGGGGAATGTGATTCTATCGGTACTAATCTCGTAAGTACGGCGGCTGCGTTCTTCATGCAGTTTTCTCTATCTGTGCTGTTTTCAAGGATGTCTATCCCTTTATTCTGCAGAGAGTCGTGGTAATTTCTGGCTATTTCAGTCATATCTTTGGATTTCCTGGCCAGGGGGCTGTTTACAGGTTGGGAGGGGTCTTTTAGGGCCATGATTGGTTCTCTTGGTGATTTTTCTTTATTTAATTTGAACCAGTACTTACTGATCGTTTCTCCTTCAATTATATTACGCGTTTTGACATTTGCCCTCCGCGATTCGTGCAATTTTCGTTCAAGGCTGCGTATGTCTTCTCGTAAAATGGTCATAAGGAGGCCCTTTTCGTCATCCGTTGTGTGTCTGTCTGCGGCAGTTATTTCTAAATTTCTCGTTTTCTGTTTTATGATCGTGCCTATTGCACAGGCTTTTTTAGTGGCCTGATTCTGGGCGATCATAACGACTTTATCTTTAAAGGATTTGTACGCATGTTGGATGTTCATGGTTGGGGTGGTTTGGAGGTCTATTTTTAGTTTTATTCCGAGCTCGACCACCATGTCGATGAAGTATATGTTGTCTGATATGAATGGAGGGATAGCCCATCGACCTCTGCCCTGGTAGGGTGTATTTGCAGCTAAGACGGTCATGGCTATTATATCATGGTCCGCATTTTTGATAGGGGTGGCATTTATATCCCAGTTACATGTAAGTTTGTATATTTCGTTAGTCGTGTAGATACGATCTATGCGGGAGTGAGTAGTGTCCTGGAGGTACGTATATGCAATAGTATCCGGGTAAGTTCGGCGCCAGCCATCCTGAACGTTGAAGAAGTTTTTTAGGTCCCGGAGGTTTTCCGTGGCAGTCTTATTATCGTGGTGCGGAGGGTTCCTATCAGAGGAGTCCTCAACGAGGTTGAAGTCACCAAGCATTATGTCGGGTTTCTTTAGCTTCTTTCTGCGCCAGACGGTTCGTATTTCACTCCAGAAAGTAGCATTCTCTTGCGGATTGTTAGGAGCATATATGTTTAGGACATTTAGTGTGCTGTTTTCTCCAGGGTCTCTCCCGGGGAT
>KN837270.1:200317-231880 GCA_000827215.1 Sphaerobolus stellatus SS14 | reverse complement strand
CCTTTTCTTCTTGACATAGGCCTTTAACCTATGTTCCTTGAGCACATTCCTGACAGTTTGTACTGTGACAGGCTCTGGGATTATTGTGTTGATGTGTTTGGTAGCAGCAACTGCATCAGAGGCCTTTCCAGTCCTCACGAAAGAGAGTACAGCCCTCTGATCTGTAGGAGTCAGTTTTCTATGATGACCTCCTGGCAGATTTTCTTTATCAGGTTCATATTCATTGGCTATGTTGGATACCTTAGATTTGCTAACACCAGTTTGTGCTGCAATATCCCTGGTATAAAGGCCAGAAGAAAGGAGAGAAAGGACATTGTCCCTTTGAGCAGCAGAGATTAGCCTCATGATAGAGTGTGAGGCCCTCAGTCTGAATTGGGGCAATATATATCATGTGGCCTATTATATGACATCATAATAGCCCCACACTAGCTCCACATCACTCCTGTGAGGACATCATAGTGGATACTGAGCCTAAATCTATTAGTTATTGTCCAGGAAAACACTGGTCAAAAAACTGTCCACATGATGTGTCAGAATAGTAAATTCATATCTCCTTCATTTCTTCACCATAAAGCATGAAGATTGGATAGACTTATAGCCATTATACTAGGCTATATTTGGTACACTGGCACCATGATCTGATTCACTCTTGGTCACCCACAATACTGCGATTTGTTTGAAACAAGCAAACATGTGGACAGTTTTTTGAGTGACTGTAGATGAACAAATGGTAAGGAAAAAATATAGCTGGTCAATTTACAGGATCTCTATCATTTCCTGCAGACTTTTTGACACCTTGCTTTTTTGCATGCTTCAAAGTTAACCTTGGCTTCATGATCTCAAAGTGGTTGTTAACACTTGTGACCAACTGAGAAATCTTGGCTGGAAATTTGATATCAGGCCTGATCTTCTTGATTTGTAGATATCACTCATTGTACAGAGTGAATCTGTTCTTGAGTTTCAGGTTGTGATCATTTGTGCCTGGGCTACTTTTCTTCCAGTCAGGAAAGGGACCTAAAAAAGTAATTTAAAAACAATAGAATGAAAGAGATGGTGGATACTGTCCTAACATAAAAAGTGCAATCAACTCTGATTCCAGTAAACACTTGTAAGTGATCCATATATTGATTGAGCTTAAGTCAGGGGGATGCTCAGAAATTCTTGCAAAGTAATCAAAGTTAAGCCACTTTTCAATTGACAACTCCAACTCTATCAATTCCTCAAGTGTTGAAGAATTGACTGTTTTCATGAGGTTGAAGGCTGAAATAATAATAGGCTTAAGAAAAAAAAAAAAATTTATGATCCTAATGCTTACATGTTTTTGTGAAACCTTTCTGTAAGATTTCTTTGTCCCATGGTGTGATTCTGGTAGGAATGTGTTTGGAAGTGGAAGTTGATGATTGACAATTTCAGATTTTGTCTTCCAGATAATATCAACCAGGGAGAGCCATTGAGCACATCTTGCATGTGATGCCTTATCACAGGTTTCCCAATCTTTAAAGGGACCTAATGTTTAATTTATGGTATGTAAGTATATGATTATCTCTTAATTTGATAAGAAAGTAAGATATACCTTTTTGAATCTTCTTCATAAGCTCTTCAACAGATTTTTTTGCCAAAGACAAAAAGTTGCAAGATATTTGGCATATTTCTCCAGTGGCTCAGTCTTGAGATGAGTACCAGTAGCATTGCGCAAGCTCTGGTAGATATCCTTCAAGTCACTGGGTTGCTCTGCAATGAATGTTGCAAGGAATTGATATATCAATTGGATAAGATTATAGCAGATGAATTAGATTCAGTCAGATTCATATTAAATGAAACATACCTCTGAGAATTGAATAAATGGAGCAGATATTCTCTAAAGGTATAGCATCTTGCTGGGATTGGTCTTCTTGATCTTCTTTCCTTTGACTGTTATCCTGGCTGATCTGGCTGTGATCTTCCTCATTATTTGTATTTTCATCATTGCCAGTGTCTTCAATGCCACCATTGTTGTTATCATCAATGCTGTCATCATCACTGTCAGCATCAGACTTGCCATTATCAGACTTGTCATTATCAGACATGTCTTCATCACTGCTGTCACTCATAATAGTTTTGCCTGTCCTCCTGCTATGATGAACAACTGGTGGTTTGACTTAACATGATGACAATGTAATTTAATTAAATAATTCTTATCCAGAATAATAAAAGAAATTTACCAAAGTCTATATCTTCATCCTCTTCATCAGGAGATGTTTTCCATAAATGTTTTATATCCTTTTGAGTTGATTTCTCAGAATCAGATGATGATATCTGGGCATCTCTTTTGCATACTGTGTGTAAGAGAATTAATAAAAATAATAAGAAATGCTACTTACATTGAGTAGAAGCATACTCAGTGTCTTCCTCATTATCAGAAATGTATTTCTTGGATTTTATAACCTTCCCAACTCTTTTGTGCCCTGAGTTTGAGTATATGTAAGAGAATTAATAATGATAATGATAATAGTAAATTTACTTACCTTGCTTCATTGATTGCACAGAGTCATGCTCAACTTCTTCCTCATTATCAGAAACATCTTTCCTAGATTCCATACTCTTCTTGCCTTGATAATATTATTGAGGTATGTTTTTGCAACCTGTAGATAGACTGGTATTGGTATTTGGAATTGGTTGGTCTACATCTCTCTGCAGTCACAGATTGTTTGATGTTCCAAAGGTGTGATTTGAGGAAAGAGAACAGTTTGAGAAGAGGAATAATGTATTGTAATATGTGCATCTGCAGGACAATGAATATCTGTGGAAATTTGTCAAATTTGATCCTGATAAATAAATAGGGTAGAATATACATACTTGTGGCATAGCTGAGGTCACAAGGAATATGCTTAACTTCTTGTTCCAATGCAGAGATACATTTCAAATTCTTCCACTTAGAGAGTGCATGTGGGCTCAATTCAATGAGTTTCTTGTAAGAAGGCCAGAAGAAACCATCATTGTTGCCATAGGTAGTGTTAATGTCCTTACAGCAAATTTGAGTGACTCTCTTCCATACTATAAAGTGATTGGTAATATATAAGCTATAATTTTTATTTGCAAAAAAGAATGGAGAAACTTACATCTTTGGTCTAGAGGCTCTTCATAACCATCCATAGAGCCATAATGTGCTCTGCAGCTCACTCTATCAGGAAGATGGTTTTCTGAAAGCCTAAATTGAATGTGATCACCTTTCACAGAAAGGTGATGAGTCCATTCCCATAAGGCTTGAGAGTGCCAAGTGGAGGACATGGTTTTATCTACATGAGCATGTAGAACTTCATGAAAGAATAACTCTCTCAGTTCTGACATATAGTTCAACCAATAGAGTAGACCTAATATGATACTGTCATTCTTCACCATGGTATGCTGAGTGGATAAGAATTCGATGATATTGAAAATTGCAGTGTTTAATCATGCAATTGGACCAATATAATAGCCAGGAATGGAAATAGCATATTCCTTGCCAATTGGTTCAATAAGTTGGAAATCTGCCAAAGTTTCTTCAATATCAGCAAATTCAGCAATGATTTCTTTTTGGAGTTTTGGCTGGTTTTTGCATGTTTTTTCTGGTAGCCTTGGACCAATAAAAGACCATATTTGTCATTGGATTTTTGCAATGGGTGGAACTGGGGATGCCAAATTGCACGATACACTCTTGATAGCATGAAAATATCAAGCCAGATGTTGTGAATTATTGCCATGTTCCAGATATGAGAATCTTTGATATTTTCAAGGTTCAAATGTTTGACAAAGCTTGGGCTGGGAAGTTCCTTGAAAATATTGGCAGTGGGACAGTGAGCAGGAGTGAAGGGTTCAGTGGCCAATTGTGTTGATTTTGCAGGATCCATTGTGGCAAGGCTGGAATGCTTAAGCCATGTATTGTTACCTGATGATTCAACATTGTGAGAATATACAGGTTTCAAGGACTGAACTAGCATATTTTTCCAAGAGTATGGAGATATTTCAATTGGACTTTTGAAATATGGACCATAGAATGTCAAGTGAGCACTTGGCCACTTCATATCAAAGCAATGAGCTGTTGATAATAGTATAGAAGTATTAGTAATGTGCAGCTATTGAATACATAGAAAGTAGGAAAAGGGTAGCAGCAACCAAGAAAGACATGCAGGAGTGTTGTCACATAGAATGGACACAAAAGCAAAGTCATATTATCATCAAGAAAACCTCCCCAACAGTATGGCTCCCCACTCTCACTATTGTTTGGGGAATCACCTCCGCCTGCCAAGGTCTCGTCACCGACAAAGCAGGATTCTATGCTGTCCGTTTCTTCCTCGGTGCAATCGAAGCAGGCCTCTTCCCTGGTGTCATCTACGTCTTCTCAATGTACTACACTTGCACCCAACAGTCCATCCACGTTGGTTTCTTTATCAGTGGTGCAGTGTTAGTGGGTGCCTTTGGTGGGATCCTCACATATGTGTTGGGTCTGATTAATAGCAGAAATAAACCAGGGTGGGCATGGATTTTTATTGTGGAGGGATTGTTGACTAGCATCATTGGCTTTGTGTCATATTTCATTGCCCGACGTGGCCGCAGACGGCGAAGTTTTTGACTGAGGAGGAGAGGAGGCGGCTTTTAACAAGGTTGGGCAAGGATGCGGATGCAGCAGATTTGAAGCCATTTACACTTCGGGCATCTCATTATTCACCACAAGTGAAATTCATAGAAAATCCTTTCGGCTCTTCGAATTTATGCTGCATTTCAGGATTGAGGAATTCACAGGAAAAGTCACATTAGCTTCTAAATTTGGTCAGTCAAAATTGAGTAGATATTTGGGATTTTGTATGTGTTTTCCATAAAATTACTGAACTAGATATTATTAAAAAATGGGATCTGTATGCAAAATGTAGCATTTCTGATAACATTTTGTTAGAGAATAATACCCAAACAATTCAATAGTTGTGCTCATTCAAGTCTTCAATCATCTGAGCCACAAATGCTTGCTGAATGTAAATCAAATTTTAGATTTCCTAGACAGCCTTTTCTTGAGGAAAATGCATCAGAAATCCCTGCTTAAACTTAGCCTAATTGTTTAAGCGGTTTTTGGCACTTTTTTGATAGGAAAAATGCTTATAAAGAAATCCATAATTAGTCTTGGGGAAAAAGTTACCTTATTCAGCCGGCAAATACAGGTTCATTGAGACGCAAAATATTGCATTCATAAAGTATTTACAACATGGGAAACAACTCAAATATTCAAATTTTGATAGGATTTTGCAGTCATTTTACCTTGTCTTTTTGCTTGGACTAAGATGGGATTTTGTCCTTTTTTTCTGCCACACAGATCTCACAAAATTCTCAGATATTTTTGAGCTTTCATTTAATTGAAAAGCACAATGAAAACAAGGGTTTTTGGTAGGTTTTCCTTCAACTTCTCAGCTTGTAAACTGATGTAAATTTCGAAGAGCCGAAAGGATTTTCTACAGGTTTTCAGTGTGACTAATAATGAGATGCCCCTAGTGTTAGTTGGAGGGGTGTGAGGCAGGCACTTACGGATCCGTTTGCATACTTGTATGGGTTGCTGTTCCATGGGGCACATTTACATCTTATTCGATCTCGTTGTTTTTGCCTACTATTATCAAGAACTTGGGTTTTGCTGCTTGGTAGGTATGTAATCGAGTCATTTTTATTTTTAAATAATAGTTAATGCTAATATTGATTTACTGGCTCAGGTGTGATTAGTTCCAAGTACTTTGATTTATTGAGATACTAATCAGATAGTGAAATAGCTCCTAACGACTCCACCTTACATTGTATGCTTTTTCACACCTTCCTTGCAAATCTTTCATCCATTAACAATATTTTATCAGCTCACCTTCATCATCACAATGAGCACCATATACTTCTCCCTCAAGACAAATGTAAAAGCACCCTATATCGTTGGTTCATCCATCCTGGTCATCATCGGATATATCGTCTTGTAAGCACCTCAATTCAATTTGGATCTCCTCCCCGGATTTTTATCCACTTCCAGAATCACAACACATACAGCTGGTGCACAATATGTCGGAACTTTTCTCACGGCGGCTGGTGTATATACCACGAGCGCTATGGCTCTTTCTGGGCCAGGTGGGAATTGAAAAATCCTTTCGAACTTCTATGCTGGGGACATCTGCTGAATTGATATTATAGGCAAGAACGTCTCGGCGCAAACAAAACAGGTGTGTCACTTCTTCTCCACTTCTTCACTGTTGACATCTATGCTGATATTTTCATCCTCAGGCTGTTGTATTGGCTCTCCAAATCAGTCTAGGTGATCTGGGTGCCATCACAGGTGTCCTGGTTTATCAGCCCACAATTATTGTACACCTCATGTTCGTGTTCTTCCTCTTCTCTTATCACATCTCCTTCACCTCGATATGCTTCTCATTTGAAATTCCTACTTACATTTTTTTATTTAGATCATTGCCCTTGGCTGCACCATCCTAACAGGCCTGACAGCCACCGCACTCTACATTTTCATGAGTCATGAAAACAAGCTTCGCGGCCAGTTAAAAGCGCAGAATGCTGTCTCTGAGAAAGGACATGGTGAAGATTCTTGGGGTGATGGGTGGAAAGGTGAAGATGAGATAGAAAGAAGACGAGCTTTGGGGGATAGGCATCCTGCTTGGAGATATCGACTTTGAGTGAGAGCTCGCACCAAGTTTAAAATGCATGTTAAACTTGGTTCGAGCTCTCACTCAATGTTTTGTATGATTTAATACATAATATTACTTGTATTCGGAGGGGTAGTACAACACACTTTTGAAGGAGACTAAGCAGTAAAAAAATAACATCATAGATGCTGAAAAAGAAGCCTGGGGAAAAGATCGTCGATGCCATTCACATGGCGTGGGTGCCAGGGCATACAGGCATACCAGGTAACGAGGCTGCAGACACTAAAGCGAAAGATGCAGCAGAGGGTGCAACGTCTGCCGCTGGGAGCCTTCCTAACATACTACAAAGTAACCTACCAGCCAGCATTTCAGCAATGCGGGCACACCATAGGAAGGGCCTTCACGCTAGATGGACCGAGATGTGGAAGACTTCACCAAGATTTGCCCGCATGTCCAAGATAGACCGCAGCCTGCCCTCCTCCAGCCCGCTCAAGCTGCTGCACACACTGCCAAGAAGAGCCAGCAGCATAATCGTTCAGCTCCGGACGGGCCATGTGGCCCTCAACACCTTTCTGCACAAGATCAAGGCGGTCTCCACGGCCATATGTCATCACTGTCGCCAACCCGAAACCGTAGCCCACTACCTCATTCACTGCAAAGATACACGACCCAGCGACGTATACTGAAGAGGGAAGCGGGCAAGGCAGCCAACTCAGTCGCGCGGCTACTTGGCATAAAGGATGATGCGAACACCCGCTAAGTACGACCACTGCCATGTTCACCAACTGACGCCACAACATAGCTCCAATGGTCAACGACGGCCAGCACTGGCCATGCGCCGCATTTGAGCGCACACTAACCTCCGGGTGTCCCCACCCGTGCGCCTCCCCGGCATACACTCCAGTCGTCCTGCAGTAGCCACCCTTACAGCTGTAGCCCTATAGCCCCTACTTGGCGCCACTGTTATTTAGATTCTATGGCAGGTAATGGCAGGTCGGGACGTTGGGGGCAGGGGGAGTTTTGCCTGCGGGATCCCTATGAGCGGCAAGAGACACAGATCCAGTTCGCTATCGAACCAAAAGCGCCATAGGTTACAGCCTTGCTCCCAGCCTACGCCAAGGCAAGCATCCCTGGCCTGACCAAATCCCTCTATTGTATTCTCTTATACGCCAGTTTGCGGCACATTGTACAAATTAGTTACTAGTGCACCATAAGCGCTCCGGCGCTTCAAGCACTCTAATTGAATTTCTCTCTCTCTCTCTCTCTCTCTCTTTGTCTGTTTTATTCTTATTCTTATATTATTTTATCGTTATTTTAATTTTATCTGCATTTTAGCCGGGGCGGGGCCTGCATAATAACAAACCGACATGGAGGATATATCTTTGTATCTACCGTTAAATATGCGTAGCTACCGTTAAATATAGGTAGATTTAAGAGGGCTCGGGCTCACTGCCCTCCTCCCCATCCCTCCGTCGGTCCTGTGGACTGTTCGCCTGAGTTCAATTCTGACTCATGAGTCGACTTGGCGTGCGCAAAATTGGCGCTGCGTCGTGGTCTAGCAATGACTCCGAGTCAGATTCATCAACCGCGAACTCATCTGACTCTTCGTGCACAGCTATAGTTAACCTTTCCCTGGAGTTTAGGTTAGCTTGATAACAATACAAAGACGAAGACGCCACCACTCACATGCTCCTTTACCTCCCTGTTTCTAATCCTCCCAATTTCCACCACTGCTAATTATCCTCTGCGTTGTGCCCGCCTCTCTACCCGCTCGAGAGTGCGTTGATGCGCTAGCTCGGCGGCGGGGCTGTAAGACTCCCATTTGATCTAAAAAGAAGCATATTGGCCTTGAATAACGATACTTTAATGTATTACTATACTCGCCGGTTGCTGTACCCATCTTGATTCTTGAGACCCCCTGAAATCTTCCGGCGAGTGGTTCTCATCACTCCTAACTGATGGGGATGTGGGCTAGCACAATCTAGAAGTCGGTAGCTATAAGAGAAAAAATGAGAGTAAATATCTGATCCAAGTCTAAGTGTGGATGACCGATGTCCTTATTGCATGGTTCCGACTTGATCAATGTGGGTGTGGCGATCGTACCCTGCCAGACAAGAAAGCGAGGCTCAGCCAGTGTCAACAAGCAACCTGAAGAAGATACACACCTTGAAAGCGAAAGCAGGCTGTTCTCCTGAAGAATAATATCCTTTTTTTTTTTTGCAAGCGTGGCGTCCTGGGTGCATGGTTGATGGTTGACCGGAGGGGGTAAGGTGCTCGGGGCCTGCCAGACAAAATAGTGACCCTGAGACACAATCGACGACTATCGACGACGGAAATTCAAAGGAAACATACCTCGAAAACATCTCCGTCTCGTGCCAAACCTTCAAGTGCCACATTAACAAGCTTCTCTTCCAGTACTCGGACGCGCGCACGAGCGGCATCCCGTTCAGATGTCAAGGCTTGTACCCTCACCCGCTTGTTATCTCGGGCCATTGATTTCTACAAACGACGATGAATAGCGAAGAATCATTATATGGACAAGAACTCACCAATGACCCGCGACGCCTTTTGTTAGTCGGGGGTAGCAGGCTCTCTGGGAAATCAAGAGAGTGCAGATACTGTGAGTCTAGCGCCCCACCGCTATCCTAAAACCTAGTAAGGAGTATTAGACTAAAAATAGTACGAAAAGAAAGACATATACCCGTAAATCCTTCCTGTAGCTGTTCGGGCTGAGGGCCGGCGTCGCATCGTAAGTTCAGCGTGGTTGACATGCGTACCCGAGTCGGAGTTGCTGTGATAGCAGGCGTCATCTGGTGAGACCCTACAGATGGGCGGGAGCGAGTGTGGAGGAATGCGAAGGGCAGGGATGGCAGGACGGCCCGGACTTACAGGACTTCGTAGGAGCTGATAAGATCCGGACAAACAAGGGCTTAGGCACAGCGTTCCGGACCTTCTACGTGCCTCCGGATCAGAACAGGTTGCTCCAGAAAAAAAAAAAAAAACAGATTATTGATGTGGAGTCAAGTCACAGGCGCACGAAGCGGTCCCTGGGCCGCCGGCGCGCGTCACGCTATCATAAGCCAAAAATGTGTGTTAGATCCGGAGGTTGGAGCCAAATACATGAAGCTGATATATATGCTTTTAGTGATAGAAAGCTATGTAAATAGTTCGCGCGATGTATCACACGCACAATCATCATGTGTCATGTCAAAAGCAAAGGTCTGGAAAGGTAAAGCCCAATTCTTCCAAATCAAGCGATCTTGAAATAACAACCGACGTATAAATGGAATACCCCACGTCTGGTGACTTACATACTTAGAGGATTAGTTCCTGAGGAACTCAGAGAGCAAGAGACCCGGGCATATCCAGGCACGATCAACAGTAGCAGAGCGCGTGATCAACCCATTTTCCCTCGGCACCGAATCCTTCTGTGCCAAAGCGGCCCCTTGCGTCATAGCTTCGGCAGTTGCATGAATTTCACCCCAATTACCCTGCCTACCGCACCAGTCAGGCCCATATAAATGATTGGGACAATACCCCTAAAGGGCCCTTTGATCAAAGGAGCTGCAGAGGTGCTTCTCCGCCTCTTCTCTGTTATCCCCCGCCCTTCATTGGGAGCTCCTGAGTTGCTTACCGCCAGATGGGTTCACTTAAGATCAATGCTAATGAGAACGACTCAGTAAATAATAGGGATAATACCTAGTATTTCGTGTATCTACAGAAAGCTTTTATAGCTATGTACTAAATAGTTAATGTAATTATAGACTGTAAGCAGCAATGTATATCAGTAAGAATAGTATTAATAATGTCCACATTCCAACAAATGCCACAAGATTTCGACTGATACTGACGAGTGTTGCCTATCAACGGAATTGGTAGGTACAAAGGTATGTATATATTCGTTCATCGGCATCAACGATTTATCTACAGCTGCTATGCACAGCAGCCAGTAATTTCGTGCAATCTGTCCGCTGCACGCCGTGTACCTAGTCACCGCATGCATGTCGAGCCGGCCAATGGTTTGCTTGTCTTTGTTCATGATGCATTCTAACCCAGTGCACAGTCGATGGGTACCATCGTAGATCGATCTGATGGCATCAGTCTGACGGAACCTCACTGTCGGACCGTGGGAGGATTCCCTAGTATTGCCCGGTGACTTAAGAGAACGTCCCCCAGCTACCGCGAAACAACAAGTTCATAAAAGGGTATACTGCTCTGTACTACAAGCTAAGCAAAGGTTACAAATGCTTATTATTATCATTTGAAATTATGGAGAGACCTGCTTGGTGGTTTGAGGTCTCTGAAATATTCTATTAAATTTCCCGTACTGGACTGATTAAGTGTGTGGGACCAGCTGAGCTTGATGAGACGATGACCTGCTATCTTATGGTCAGTTTATACCGTAGCTTTTATGAACCCATCATATGCTTATTATTATTATTTGAAATTTATTGAGAGACCTGCTTGGTGGTCTGAGGTCTCTGGAATATTCTATTAAATTTCCCGTACTGGACTGATTAAATGTGGGACCAGCTGAGCTTGATGAGACGATGACCTGCTATCTTATGGTCAGTTTATACCGTAGCTTTTATGAACCCACCATATGCTTATTATCATTATTTGAAATTTATTGAGAGACCTGCGTGGTGGTCTGAGGTCTCTGGAATATTCTATTAAATTTCCCGTACTGGACTGGTTAAGTGTGGGACCAGCCGAGCCTGACGGGATGATCACCTGCTATCCCATGGTCATTTCATACCGTAGCTTTTCTGAGCCCATCAAATGCTTATTATTGTCATTTGAAATTTATTGAGAGACCTGCTTGATTGTCTGAGGTCTCTGTAGTATTTTATTAGATTTCTCGTACTTACTGATTAAGCATGGGATCAGCCTCACGATGTCAGACAGTCTCATTAAATTGTAGTATCGCTGAGCATACATTATGTATCATATTCATGTAGTCAATTTATTTATAAGGCCGCTTGATTGTGTGTTGGCTAGAATATTTTATCTATTTTGAGTTGGTTAGGACCGACCACCCATATGTTTGTTTGTTTTTTCCTCTATTTGTTCTCAGCGTATGTAGGACTACTTATTATCTATTTGTGTAATGTGCTCTGACAAATCTGTGTGGTAAGGAGTCCGGGGTCTGTTCTCTCCTAGTTCTCTCGCTATCTTTGGTTTGCGTTGTTACCGATCGTGGATCTGTCAGATCGCCGCTGCCGAGGTGCCGAATGGTACCCATCGACTATGCACCCATTCTAACCGCGCATGTCGATGCCCTAAATCGTTTATTTTTAGCGCAACTGGCGGGCGGCAGCGGCGGCCGAATGTTTCAGCTCGATGCTAAGCATTACAGCATATATAATGATGCTGTGGTAATAAGGCGGAGGTTACACAGCACGGAACAGAGCATAATATTACTTAGTGCTCGATCTTCCAACAGTTACCTCTTACTGATATGATTCTACAAACCATTTGGCCCTGAAACCCCCGTGGTCTCAGGTAAGCTCGTCCAAAGCTTTGAGGTACTCGAGCGACCGTCAGCTATAGTCTGTTATTTCTCTTATATTTAGCTTCCCTTTTGTAACAATGATGCAAACATAATTTTGTAGACATCTCCAGTTATCCAACTTTGATAGTCACCAAGAATAATATGTTTCTTGAGGACCTGAACTGTATTTTGCGACCTTCCAGCAAACTATATCGCAAGGTTATCGCTCAACAGCTGATATAGGGTGCTATAAGCTTCACGAGATGCCACCAGATCCTCCTATTTTTCTTATTTTTAGTGATGTGCCTCATCAACGAATTTTTCCATCTATGTTAGTAACCAATCTCATTGTGGCTAATTGAAGGATGGATATACGGCTCTAATCTCGTGATTTAGCAATGGATAAGCTAGTCCACAAAAAAGGTATGTACGTATGTTTATCTGGTCCCTGCATCGACGGAATTTGACGCAACGATCTGGGTCTATTCATTGTCAGCCAGACTTCGTCACTCTCAGTTACTCCTTTTGGCTGCCCGATGTGTATGCTTATCACATACGTTCCAGATTTGCGCCGGGCAGCATTTTGACATCCTACTTCTAGGTGTTAACGGTATTGAATAGGCTCTCCTCTGAAAGGAGACTGCATTTTCCCGCGGTGAGTGGATCGGAAGGCTAACTCAACCGCCTCACTGGTATATAAAGGATGCAGATACTTCGTACAATCTTCAACAGCCACCCCTCATTGGTAACGAATTCACAGTTATATACTATCCGGTTTGTTCATTTTACATACCTTTCAATCAACCTGAAGCTGACCGCATCGTTCTTTAGCACTCCTTCATTACTACACAATGTTGTTCTCCACCACTGAGATAGTTGGTCTTCTTGCGTTGGTCGTGTCAGTTCATGCAGCACCGGTAGCCAACTCAACTCGACCCACCGTGACTACACCTGGTCCAGTCCCGCTTGTCACTAATGCGGCGGCCATTGCAGGCGGCCTCATCACCCAGCCCAGCAGCAACGATCGCTTTAAGAAGCTGCTGACGGACAGCAGCGGCAATCTGCTCACCGGCGACGCGCTCCGCCAGCTCACCGTTTTCGATTTTAATCAACAGGCGCCCGCCGCCGGCGCAAAAGGCGGCTCCATCCTCCTCGCCACCGTCGACAACTTTCCCATCCTCCAGGGACTTGGTATCTCCGGCGCCATATCCTTTGTTGAGCCATGCGGACTCAACATCCCGCACACGCATCCGCGTGCGGACGAGTTCTTCTTCACCCTCGACGGTATTCTCGACACGGGTTTCGTCATGGAGAACGGGTTCAACACCGAAATCGAGACGCAGCTCGGCAAGTACCAGGGCACGGTCTTCCCAATGGGCAGCATTCATTATCAGCAGAACCCGACGTGCAGCCCCGCGGTATTTGTGGCGGCGCTGAACAGCGAAGATCCGGGGAGGAGCGACATTGCGACGAGCTTCTGGATGCTTCCGAGTGATGTGATTGATGCGGCGCTCGGTTTCCCAACAACTATTGGTGGACAGAACATTGATCAATGGAGGTCCCACCTCCCAGTCAATCTCGCGGCAGGAATCGACACATGCTTGAAAACGTGCGGCTTGTCGAACTAATAATTTCCATAATTCCCCTCCTTTAAAGTCCGCCTTGTATATATTTATTTTATATTTTTCGAATAATTCTACCACGAATAACAGGTTAATAAAATCATAATACAATTTTTTTTTGTCACCAGCTATTAGCACTAATGTTTAAGGAACATGGAATAGCAGTGGAATTCGTTAATTGACAATTACAATCACCAGCTAGTGTAATAGTATGGTAGCGTATCGGTCTAGAGCTTACCTGCATCATTACACAGAATATAAGCCTCCGACACTGTAAAGGTTATTTAAGTCCGACGCCCTAGGCCACTCACCCTTAATATGAGCCAGAAAGGGACATGCAAAGTTACGTTCCCAATGTACCTAGTAGGCCGTTTGAAAGGAGTACCTACTGGGAAGCTGCTCCCATTCCCTTCTCCCGCCCTGCCAAAATAATTAATTTCATAGCACCATATCCTATCATAGTAACTACTATATTATCAAGTGTAGATACTCCTCCCTCGAGTGTACCTACTCATTTTTAAATCACATAGTAACCACTATATCGTCGAGTGTAGATACTCGCCCCTCAAGTGTACCTATTCCCTTCTGATTCCATAGTAACTACTTTATCATTGAGTGTAGGTACTCATCCCTCAAATTTCAGCTACTTTTAGTTCCCGACGATTGTCGTGATTTATTAATTTCTTGCCTATCATTATTTAGAAGGAGATAGCTCAGAAATGTAGACAAAACTGCAAGGATTGTATATCTAACTGGTAAGTTATTCGTCAACCCGGTACTAGGCGGTGGATGTCTTGTGGATGTTGTATACATCCCTGTGTTCGCGTATGATATTCACGCTAACAGACATTCTTCCTTGAAGGAAGGGATTTGTTCTGTTTTGGCGTATTTAGAAATAAAAACCTGACCAAGGTATCGGCAACAAAAAAAAAATCCTCCTCTGAGACCAATAGGATGGTCATTGACGGCGAATTCCCACTTACCAACATTTTCGAAAAAATCGACGCGATCTACGACTGTCTCTTCGCCCATCACGCCTGCCGAACTCATACGCGTCTCCTGGACATGTAAAATGGCCCGAGAAGCAGTCAAAGACGATGAACGACGCGCTTATGCTGTCAACCCACTTCTCAAATGTTTCTTTCACCATCCACTTGCGTTCCGGTCTCTCAGGCTCTCCAAATTCTAGGAAGGAACTTCTAGTCGAGATCATTCCTCTAGCCGAATCTTCTGTATCGAATAGCCTCACATCGTAAACATATTAGGGGAGAGAATGTCGCTCCTGCGTATGTTGACTAGTCGGATTCCGCATTGGGACACAATAAGCTGAGCGAGAAGGATGTACACAAAGGCTGAGAAGCTGGCCGCCTGGATAGGCAATCCCCATTCCGGATATCAAGACAATAACGAAGGACTTCCAGTAATGGTACTATAGTACAAGGAGCGGCAAACGACAATAAAAGTGGGAGAAGAAGAGTAATCGGAGGTCAATGGAATTCAAACTGGACGCCGAATCCAGTTTTACAGTGACCAGAAAGAGTTTCGCAACCGGGTTTAGGAACATAAACTAGCTAGTCTAGCTAGGCTATATAGCGTTTCCTAGCTGTCCATAGCGCTCCATAGTTTATGTTCCTGCCTAGACGCTCGTTCTAGGGACACTATGGACTCTAGAGTTACTGTATAATCTAGCTAGCGGCGTGCACACTTTCCTGATGCACGGTGTCACCGGCGGAAGAGCGTACTTACATACTATGGTGCCGCCGGCACTGATAGAGCGCAGAAAGGTGCCGTCAGTCGGCAAGGACAAGAATAAGACAATTTCATACCCTCCAAGTTATAGCTGAGTGGAAATGCGAAGAACGGAGGAAGCAGAACAATCCAACGCTCACCGAATTCTGCTTCGGTACGATAGGAAGAGCCGACATCAAAGGATCAAAAAGCAATGTCGCTATGAACGCTTGGCTGCCACAAGTCAGTGACTTGGCACGGAGTGGCTATGGTGGAATTAGAGTAAAGACCCTTCATTATTGTTCCTCCATGCTTATGCTGACACTCGCTGCTATCTCTCCCCACATTAATCTGAGTGGGTTCCATGATGTGGCCCAAGATGCAAGCTTAATCAGGAAGATCAACTAGCGGCTTCTACCGATTTTGACCCTATTGTATTTGTTGTCTATCCTAGATTGGTGGGTGGCTTTTCCTAAGCTTGTTTTATTCAATATCCCTTCTAACCAGCAGCTCATTCATTAAAACAAATGTTGGGAATGCCAGTGTCACTGGGTTATCAATGAAGATTGATCTGAAGGTCGGTGAATACAACAGTACGTTAACTGTTCTGTCAGGTAGCATTCCCTCTAACCTCAATTTTTTTACAGCTGGTCTTCCCATTTACTTCATAGGCTGTGAGTTTTACCATCTTCCCAATTGATTTTTATTTATTATATCCTTACACCTGAATTGAAGACGTCCTATTCGAAATCCCTGCCAATATTTTCCTCAAGAAAACCTCCCCAACAGTATATTGGGATGCTAATCAGACAGTGAAATAGCTCCTAACGACTCCACCTTACTTCATATGCTTTTTCTCACCTTCCTTGCAAACCTTTCATCCATTAACAATATTTTATCAGCTCACCTTCATCATCACAATGAGCACCGTATACTTCTCCCTCAAGACAAATGTAAAAGCACCCTACATCGTTGGTTCATCCATCGTGGCCATCATCAGATATATTGTCTTGTAAGCATCGCAATTCAATTTGGATCTCCTCCCCAGATTCTTATCCACTTCCAGAATCACAACCCATACAGCTGGTGCACAATATGTCGGAACATTTATCACAGTGGCTGGTGTATATACCGCGAGCGCTATGGTTCTTTTTTGGCCAGGTGGGTATTGAAAAAAACATTTATGCTGGGGACATCTGCTGAATTGACTTTATAGGCGATAATGTCTCGGCACAAACAAAACAAGTATGTCACTTCTTCCCCACTTCTCTACTGTTGACATCTATGCCGATATTTTCACCCTAGGGCTGTTGTATTGGCTCTCCAAATCAGTCTAGGTGATCTGGGTGCCATCACAAGTGTCCTGGTTTATCGGCCTATTTTATCAGCCCACAATTATTGTACACCTCATGTTCATGTTCTTCCTCCTCCCTTATCACATTTCCTTAACCTTGATATACTTCTCATTTGAAATTCCTACTTATGTTTTTTATTTAGATCATTACCCTTGTCTACACTGTCCTAACGGGCCTGACAGCCACCGCACTCTACATTTTCATGAACCGTGAAAACAAGCTTCACGACCAATTAAAAGTGCAGAACGCCGCCTCAGAGAAAGGACATGGTGAAGATTCTTGGGGTGATGGGTGGAAAGGTGAAGATGAGATAGAGAGAAGACAAGCCTTGGGGGATAGGCATCCTGTGTGGAGATATCAACTTTGATTGAGAGCTCAAACCAAGTTTAGAATGTTTTGAGATGACCTATGATTTGTTGTATGATTTGTTTTTTTTTTGTATTAATATTTGATGGTTTCATACACAATAATACTTGTATTTGAAGGAGTAGTATAACACATTTTTGGAGGAGATTGAGCAGTAAAAAATGGCTTATAGGTGTTGGGAAAGAAGCTTAGAGAATAAGATTGTCGATAGAGTATAGGAACTGTCAAATTTTATGTAGGTGGTTATGTGTGTTCAAGAGCTTCGTTAAGAAGTTTCAGTGCTACTTCTGAGTGAGGCTTGATATCAGCCTTGAAGGATAGAGGATGACTGAAATACAGCGCCAAGGTGTCGATCACAAAAAATACCATGAAACTCACGTCAGGAACCCCAAATTGAATCGATCATCTGGATTAATTTTGACACCATTCTCGTCTTTTGCTCCCCCAATGTGAATAATGGTGAAGACTGTTGCAAAGGTGATCCGATGTTATGGAGCACATCTGATGGATAGATGATGGGCAGGAGACAATGGTGCTGGTATGTTATTGTTGTCATTACTGTAACATGGATTTTACTGTGGTGACGGCGATGGCATTTCTGCAGTCATGGGTGACCCTAATTGCATGTCGATCTCATGAGCAATGTCGCGTACGGCAGCTGCATTATGGAGATGCTCTTCTTCTTCGAAAGACTGTGGTTGTTGTAGGCTCCCAAGGCTTGGTGGTTCGGTGTCATGTGGGTTGTGGAAGCCCTCAACATTGACTTCTTCGTGCTCCGGAATCATGGGCCAACAGGAGATGCAGGTACTGCAGATGGAGATATGGTATCAGAAATAAGATCATACAAGACAAGATATGACAGAGAAGAGAAATAGACTGTGGTGGACAAGGGTATAGTCATAATAATAACAAGCATGAAAATGATAGAATGAAGGGTACAATGAACATGCTACATGGAACCGCACGGATGCCTGGCTTGAAAGGTTGCTCAGGACTGTCGATATATGTACGTACATCCCAGAGGTGTGTGTCAACCCATTAAATTGGGAATTAAGCTCCGTGGGTTGCCTGGAGTAGTAAGTCGACTTGTCCTTACTATTAGAAGAATAGGTAAGTAAGTATATTCTCGTTCTACTATTAAAAAACCTTTCAATAGTCCTTTATATCACATAGTATCTGTATTAGTTGTACTAGAACAGATTACATTTAATTATTAGTAGCTGGACCAACTTAGATTACTTACTAAGTGTATTTAGTAACTGTAAGAAGGTCTCAGTCTTTGCTTCTCTATAACTGTATTATTTAATCCAATTAATATTATATTTCGTTTATATTCACAGTTGTGAACACCACTCTATTGAAACTCCAGTTCCAAAACAGTGGTGGATGTTCTGGGAATAGCTTACTGGTGACTAACAGTTACTAGATATCTCAGATCCAACTCAAACCTATCTTTTTTTGCTAGAAAAAGTTTCTGCTATTTGAATTCTTAAGCATCGATTACTAACCTACTAATCTTTTTACATGACTCCAACAACTACAATTTCTGGAGACATCACAAAGATTCCCTCCAGACCTTCTTCTCCTAAAACAAACCCTACCATAAACGACCCTCCAAATCCAACTCTGGCGGCTATGACTAGTGGACAAAATCCCTCATCCGACTCGGGATCGCATAGTCCTAAAAATTCTGGACACATACCCCATGACACCTGTTAAGTGGCGTGTTAAACCACCTCTGTATGAAGGTCAGAGTGATACCATCATCGCAAATGATGGTTCAAATCTTATCTTCCCGAGTGCTTTACGCAGAAAATCAGTAAAAGAATACCCTCTATGGAATGAAAGACACAATGTTCTATTAACTTTGGCAGAAATTACTTACGAACAATCGAAGGTAGCTGCTGCAAGACCACTTTCTCGTGATATAGAACATGGCTTTCGGGACATATTATCCAGCCTAGAGGACTCTTTAAAACTCATAAAGTGCTGTCCTAGAAGCTGTTTCCAAGAGGAGCCTTTCGGTTATATGATAGATCCTATACAATATCAATTCCTGCAAAACAAACTTCAAGTAGCCATTGAGCAGCGAAGTCATCTTATTGAAAGCTTACCAATAGAGCTGCCCACAATTCCTACTTGGTTAGGAGGATTGGATATCTCAAAGGTCTGGGACAAACAAGAGGCCGAGCTATTTAGTGTTTGCCTTATAGAAGATGTTAAGAATTTCCTTGTTCATCTTTGGATATTACTTAATGTTTGGAATGGTACTTACACATTGCAAAGCTTCCTATTCACTTCACCTGAGGATCCGCCTTATCCAGACAACAGCAATGAAGGGCAAATATATACTATGCAATGTCACATAGTGAGGAAAGTCCTTGAAAGAAGAATCCAATGGGATGAAGATCTTCAGATGGCTATGCAAAGTAAGAACCAGTCTAGGGAGCAACAAGGAAAATATGTGACTTCAAGAGTTAGCACAGAGCAGCACAAAACTGAAATAGGAGATGAATCTTCATTTGCCGAAATAAACAAAAACAAGTTGAATCTCTGGCTAAAAGAACAAGGCCATCAGTATCTTGTTCTGTGCCATCAGGAGCGAATCTGACCTCATCAGATACTCTTGAAGAGATGTTTAAGGATAGCACACCTCGTCCTTCACGCTGCGAGTCCATTTACATAGCTCCGCAGGAGACGCCCGTGCTTAAAGGAGTTAGAAATCAATCAAGAAGGACTTCATCGTCCAGCAACTTATTTGATGACAAGGAAAGCATTCCGCTCACCGGAATATCTCATTTCACAGGGAAGATCCCTCCGTCTCCATACAATGGAAACTTGTCCCGCACTCCAGATAAAAGAACATTCGGTGGTGGTGGCAGTGGAGGATATCCAGGAGATGATAGCGAAGACGACGAAGATGATAGATGGGACAGATGGCTTCACCAAATATTTTCAATACCTTCAAGACTTGAAAAAAACATCTAGATCTCCTTATCAGGACGCTGATTCTAAAAAACATGAAGCCTACTTTGATAATAAATTGAGGCGGATACTGTTCCCGAATGGGACGGAGACCCAGATACATTAGCCCAGTGGATTATCAAAGTTAACCATATAGCACAGCGATCAACGATGGTTTTCAAGCAATTAGGAGAAATTGTACCTTTGAGGTTAAGAACAGGAGCGGAGAGATGGTTCTTCTCCTTACCACATTCTCATCGAGAACAGATTTCGGAGTCATGGAAAACACTTAGGAACGTGATTGGTACTTACTACATGAACCGAACTTGGCTCAACAAGCAGAAATCCAGATCCCTCAATGCTTCTTTCAGGGAATCAGGACACCAGCACGAAACCCCGAGTGACTACTATATCCGTAAGAGTGAACTAATGAGATTGGTAGGAAAACCTACCGATTCGGAAATCATACTTGAAGTCATGGCCGGTGCCCCTGAATTCTGGACGACTATTCTTGACCCAGAATGATATGTAACTGCCATGGAATTCCAATCAGCTATCAAGCATCATGAAATGTCTCTGTCTCACGCACCTTTTGCTGATAACTCCAGCCTAGAAAGACGGATTCGTCTTTGGAGCAATCCATGAGGGGTAATCCGAGTACACCTAGTCTGGGGGGATCGTTTAAACGTCAAACCTTCGCCAGAACACATAAAATCGGGAGCTCACCTTTGACTTTATGACCGACATTCCCCAAAGACGACGCTAACGTCTCCAAGAAAGCAACACCAGAATCCAAGAATGCCCGTCCGTGTCGACATTGCGATAGCGGTAAGTACTGGGATTACGAATGTAAGCACTCACATTCTGGTATGAGATTTGCTAGGTCTAGGAAAATTGAATGGACTGTCGACGACGAAGAAGCTCAGAATGAGTACGATGACCTATATTACGGCTTGGAAAGCGAATCCGAGGCGGAGAATAATTGTAGTACGTACCTAGCCGAAGCAGACACTTCTACTGTCGAGAATAATAGTTTCAAGAACGAGAAAGAGGACATGGCACATGAAGACGAAGTTGTAGCGCAAGTACATGCATCTAGCGCGTCAGCAAGCACCCACAACTTAATTAGTAGTACGATCGGTTGCAGTGCCAATTCTGTCAGCGACATGCCCACGGAATGTTACCTAAAGATCCCTCCTGCTCCGCCGCCTTCCCCTGTTCTCACTCAGGTTGTTGAGCCCGTCCAAATCTTTGAATCTGAAAGTCAAGTGTCACCTGAAGGCCTTTGGAATAGAAGAAATCGACGATTAGGATTGAGAGACGCAAAGACGGTGAGGTGTTCAAAAGGTACGCCCGTCCTGTATGAGCACATGACACAACCCGTGCTAAAACTCAACTGAATTATGCCGAGACTCACAGGTTGCGTATTCCTAGGTGCTAAGCCTTCCACCGCGAACGTATGGTTAGGTCAATATGGAACAAACCATACTAATCTTATCGCTGATTCAGGATCGGATATAACACTTATCTCTCAGCAAGCTTTGGAATCTATGGAAAAACGACCTAAGGTTAAAACAGGTCACAAAGTCAACCTAGTCCAAGTTACGGGGTCCTCTAAAATATCAGGATTCGTCAATTTAACAATATTTTCGACACTGACCAAGTCCGGTTCAAATCGAAGTCGAAGCATATGTTGTCAAAGGTATGACTGCACCTTTGATTCTAAGAAACGACTTTGCGGATCAGTATGCTATCTCTTTGATCAGGGAAGGGGATGAATCCTACATATTATTTGGAGAAACTGGACGACGAACACCTATCAAAAACTCCGTGGGACCTTCCTTGATTAATTCGGAAGGGCATGTTTTTAAGATTCGCAGTATTCCTAATATGACGTCCTTATGGTCCAAGTTCAAAGCCCATCGACGAGTAAAGAAATCTAGGAAGGAAGAAAGGAATCTTATCAGGAATAATGAAGTAAGAGCTTCAGTCGACTGAAGGATCTCTGCTTTCTCATCTGCTCTTCTTCCAATCACAGTGTACTTTCCTGGAAATTCAAACTCAGTATATGTACGAAAGGTACTATACGTAGACAATGACCAAACAGGACTACAGGGAATCTCAGACACTCTAGTATCAAGGGAGAATTCATGCATCCGAGTCTGCAACTTTTCTTCGAAACTTTACTATATTCATCAAGGACAATTACTGGGCTACGCTCATGATCCAAGTAAATACCTGGATAAACCTTCACAGGGGAGATCTCTGACTCTTCAGAAATCATTCGCAGGCCTAATTCGAGGAATCGCCACCGCACTCCGTCCGGTCTGTAATATAGGATCTGCGTCGCAAGTAGAGCCCCTTATTGAAGAAGCTCAAGGCGGTCCTAAGACACAGGAGCTACCTCCGGAATTCGTATCCAGTACCCGCTTGAGCACCGAAGTTAACATCAATCCAGATCTAAGCAAAGAGCAACAGATACGAATTCAAAATGTTCTTAAGCAAAGGCAGGCAGCTTTTGGATTAGACGGACCACTCGGTAATTATGAGGCGGAAGTAGAAATTAAGCTGAAGCCGGGCTCACAGCCTATATCTTTACCTCCATATAACGTGTCACCTGCTAATCGCAAAATCATAGATGAACAAATGGATTCCTGGATAAGCCTGGAAGTCATAGAGGAATCTCAAAGTCCTTGGGGATTTCCTGCATTGATCTCTTATCGTAATGGTAAACCCAGAATTTGTATTGATTATCGACGGTTAAATGAAAAAGTCATCTCCGACGAATTTCCTCTACCACGACAGGATACGATTCTGCAAGCCCTAACTGGAAGCCAGTATTTATCAACTCTCGATGCCTTAGCAGGCTTCACACAACTGCAGATGGCACACAACTCTAAGGAACTAACCGCTTTTCGCACACATCGCGGATTATATCAATTTCGTAGGATGCCTTTCGGTTACAGAAACGGTCCAAGCGTATTCCAGAGAATTATGCAAGGTATACTAGCACCTTTTCTATGGATCTTTGCTTTAGTCTACATTGATGATATTGTAGTCTATTCTAAGAGCTTCGACGAACATATTGAACATCTGGACGTGGTATTCAAGGCAGTAGAGAACTCAGGTATTACCCTTTCCCCTTCGAAATGCTATCTTGGTTATCAATCGCTGAAATTACTAGGTCAAAAAGTTTCAAGATTAGGACTGTCTACTCACAAGGAAAAGGTGGATGCTATAGTGGAATTAGCTACCCCTAAAAATGTTCGTGAGTTGCAAACTTTCTTAGGAATGATGGTCTACTTTTCGTCCTACATTCCATTTTATGCATGGATAGTGTCTCCTCTTTTCCGACTTCTGAAAAAGGGAACCGTATGGGAGTAGACTGATGAATGGCTATCCCGGAGACAATTGACTAATGCTCCGGCCATTTTGCGAGAATGGGAAGAGTCTCAGAAAAATATATGAGATGTGAGTCATCAGCGACGTTGCAGACCTAATATCTATTTATTGTCCCAAAACAGCTAATAACATCAAAACCAACTCTTACTAAGGTATTCCAACCGTTCAGTCTTTTCAAAATAAATATACCTCTCATCCTCATCATTCTTCGTGCAGCATCCGTTTACCCTTCATGACGGGTAATTACCCTCGCATCACCGCTGCCCACTACGAAACTTTCATCGAGAATGGTCGCCAATATCAGGAAAGCGTAGAGACTACTGCCCAAGAACCGTGTTACACTCCTGACCATCCTCATCGCGAACTGTTCCTGCACGAAATCGAAGAAGTTCCCTCCTCAGTCCTTCCTAATATCGCCTCTCTATATCGTATCAACCCTATTCTAGCCATTTCCTTGCATGCTGCGGTTACCTCAGTCGACAATAGCATTTTCGCGGCAGCTACAGGCTGGACTGGGAGTTGTGGACAACCCGTGGCTTGTCATCTCCCTCCACACCGAATACTTGAGCTTGGGATTGGACCTCCACCTGTACTCAAATTTCCCGCCATATTCAGCGGCCAGAACCCTTTCTTAAACACATTCAAGACGAAGGTTGAAGCTATTTCAGCTTGGAAGGAGATGCAATGTTATATGCGCTCATCTCTAGCTTGGAAGGCCGCTGCTGTAAGGGCAACCCTCGAAGCCGAGTGGACGTCACGCAGAGCTAGCAGAGGGGAAATCCAAAGATACATAAGTGAACGAAATATATACACGCAACGGGAATCTCACCTAGCAGAGGGGAAATCCAAAGAGAAAGACTTGGATTGCCTCTGCCAGAGTGAGCCCACTATATACTGTCCGGAAACGGAACGTAAACCCGAAAGGAAAACGAACAATGATCTGATGAACTCGGGAACAATAAGGAAAGGGGAACGAACCAATGAAAAGGAAAACAAAGGAAACGGAAGCGAACGGAGAAACAACGGAACGATCCCGATCTCCAACCGGTGCTAACAACCCATTACTCATGCGCTATGACTACATGCGCATATACCCTCCACCAGACACCCACTGTCTCCAACCAAACCTCCCACTCTCCGGCCACAGGAATCGTTGAATGTGCTGAGGGTGAATCCCGCGCGGAATCGCTTCCAGAGGGTGCTTGACGCGAGGGATAGTTCCAGACGGAAAGGTTCCGGGCAGAAATCTGGAGGCGTCCCCTGACAGCTGCTAAGGATCAATGCACTGGCGGACGCTTTCCCGAATGGAGGTGGATCGACCTTTCGCCTTCTTACGCTATTATTAAGAAAGCCAAACAAAACAATGGTGTCCTATTCAGCCCCGGTATCCCTCTTACGGTTGCGGAAGTGATTCACGCACATTCCGACAGAAAATCCAACATTTTACGCTCCAATATCTCTTCCACTCCCTCAGTCTCTCCGATCACTACGGGCCTTACTTCTGGATCTTCTTCGCACTATCGACCTCATATGCATTACGATTGTCCAACCCCTGCTCGTCCAATTGCTCGAGCGTCATATGCGTCTTCGAAACCTATTTCAACCAGGAACCGTTCTCCGGGTCCTCCTAAACACCCTAAGAATTTCAGTAAAGAACCTTATCTTCGTGACCGTCTTCTCAGGTTAATCTAATACATTTTTATCTTATTTTATCAAAACTAATCAGCTATTACAGGGAAAGAGCTCATAAAGTGGCATCCGCCAATTTTGACGCTTTCACCCGTAGCATCCATCATAACTACCCGCGCACCCACATTGGACTTGACCCCTCCTTTCACAGCAACCCGGCTGATCAACATAACCAACGTGCTGTCAACCTTGTCGTTGATTCCGTCCGAAGATTCAGTAACGGAGGAAGTCTTTCAGGAGGACAGGATTCGCGTCGCACCGATTAAGGAAGGTGATCCGGAATGCTCTCTTAAAAGGGGGGATAATGTATGGGTACTCTGATTAGGTATGACTATTATTAAATTTCGTTCTATTTTCCGCTTTTATTTTTGATATTTTAAGATAGCTATGCCCTTTCTTATTCGTGAGTTCAGCCTCACGGAAGGTCCGTATTCAACATTCTATTTTTAACCTGTTTCTTGATTTATTTACTCCTCATGAGTTCAACCTCATGAGAAGGTCCGTTCCGCTTTCTATATTCTATTTTTTTTTAAAACACGTCTCGTGATTTCTTACTTCTCGTGAGTTCAACCCCACGAGAAGGTCCGTTCCGTATATCACATTCTATTTTTAACTTGTCTCATGTAGCCACTCAGCCTTACTAATTCCCCTTCGTTCCCCACCCTTTATTTCTAAGCTCTTTGTCAGATTATAAGCTATTGGTTAGGATCTTGTAGTAGATTAGTAACCATGCGCACCTTTCATTGTATAAAAGGAGGGTTTGTAACGTAATTAGAATTAATCTACTTTGTTTACTCTCTATCTTCGCTCGATACCTTCCAAATCGGGAATCAAGCTCCGTGGGTTGCCTGGAGCAGTAAGTCGACTCGTCCTTACTATTAGAAGAATAGGTAAGTAAGTATATTCTCGTTCTACTATTAAAAAACCTTTCAATAGTCCTTTATATCACGTAGTATCTGTATTAGTTGTATTAGAACAGATTACATTTAATTATTAGTAGTTGGACCGACTTAGATTACTTACTAAGTGTATTTAGTAACTGTAAGAAGGTCTCAGTCTTTGCTTCTCTATAACTGTATTATTTAATCCAATTAATATTATATTTCATTTATATTCACAGTTGTGAACACCACTCTATTGAAACTCCGGTTCCAAAACTCATTGTCTGTGTATAATTCCGCAGTGAGTTCCGCAGTGGACTCGTGGATAGTTCCCTGGGAAACTAAGCTATCAAAGTAGCTTATACGTGCCCATAGTTCTTGGGCATCAGCAGAGGGGCAGGCAAGCAAACCTCCTTCTCCATAATCTAGCCTATCGGCTAGAGATGATGAGCCAACAGGGGGCTGGCTCAGAGTAAGTTCAGGATCAGACTCATCCTGATCCATAGGCTCCCCCACGCTAGGGGGAAAGTAGTAGGGGCTCTCCCGCACAAGGGGGAGCAAGTCATCATGAACACGAAACTGGTTCATGAGACCTCCTTTCAACAAGGCGATCTCGTTGGCCTGGAGTTGGGAATGAAGAGTTACCTCGTTCCATATTGTCTTTGTTGTGTGTCAGACAAAGTAAGGCTCGAGCTTGTCTCGAGCCAAGTCAGGAGTGACCCCAGCCTCGCAGCCCAACCAGCAGGCGAAAGCTCGCCTATCAAATTTTTGGTTGCGATGTATCTTGTACCTCGCAGGGGTAGGGCTGCAGAGGAATGGGCTGTCATTCCTCTTCCACTGACCAGCAATCATCTGGTCCCATTTCCTACTGTGGAAAATATGGATTGGAGCAGGACCTCTGCTTCTGCACCACGGAACTTGGGCTTAATCAAGTTAAGCCAATACCAAATGTCAGCATTGTTGACATTGATATGTACACCTTCTAGTCAAAGGTTTCAAGGAATCCCAGAGGGATTCACATTAAATGTCTGGATGACATTTATCATCCAGTCAGGGTCGTCTGGACAGACCATGAGACCCCTGGGAAGGCCAGGCAGGGACTTGTCATACTCGTCTATGCGGAATATGACCGCTGTATGGTCCAAGGACTGCTCATGAGGTTGGAGGGCTCTACCCTCAATGTAGAGCCTGCACATCTCGGAGTCATGGACATCACTCTCCATGACCCAGTCAGACGCACCTCTGAGTGTGGGCTGATCCCAGCGTTCAGCCCATGATTTACCCAATGGCCTGGTAATACTCCAGTGATGGAGGCGGGAGGATCGGCACTGATCCTTTTTGGTGTTGGGGGGAGGCGAGAGCCTCCAATAGCAGGGATGCCTGCTTTGTGAATGTCCTTAGAGTCGTTCTGGTTCGACTTGCCCACTGGGTGGGCAAGTTTGGCGGGAGGACGCGATGGCGCATCCTGAGGGATCCCCTCAGGTATCATAGGAAGACCTCCCAGGTCTTCATTGTTGTCCTTGCCGTTAGACGTGGAGATGTCGCTAATGCGATACCCATTATGGGTCGCCCAGTTAGTGTCTTTTCCGTAGAGGGCATGTCGCGCCCTCCCAGCGTAGTAATCAAGCTCCTGTTGAAGGTGCTTGTTTTCGAGGATGAGCTCCTTGTGTTTGGGTAATTCGTCAGAATTACCCTTGATCTCTTGGAGTTGGGCCTCCAAGGATTGAACCTGGTCACCCAGGTTCTTGACAGTGGCTCGACGAGTGTCAAGTTTTTCGTAGAGCTCATTCATCTTTGCTCTACGTTCTTCATCCTTCTTCTCCACTGAGTGGACAGTTTCTTTGAGGGTGTTGTAGTCCTCTAGTAGACAATAGTAATCGTCTTGGTACCTGACCAGTTCAGGCCAGGCTTCAGCCACAGTGTGGCTGACATCCTTCTCAGCGAGACAGATTTTGTATGACCTTTTGGCGGTCATACAGTGTGATGCCGAGGCATCGCAGATGGAGCAACCCATCTTGTGTTTAATTGTCACGAATCCTGGAATGGATTTGATGACCCATTCAGTGGATGGGTCCATTTTGAATGCCTGGATGGCACTCATGGGGTTGGTGGACGGGTCCACCTGCATGGGAGTGTTGGGCTCGTTATCCATTGTAGTGGACACTGTTCAAGACATTTCAGGGTGTCTTGCAAATTTAAGCCTCACGGAAGCGGGGCTTGAATATTTTTGTTGGCTTGCCGTGTATCGGCAAGCTGGCCAGACGCCTGGTGCCACAGCACCTCAGTTCAGTTTATTGGCTGAATGTCACGTGTAATACATGTGATCATCACGCCCTCATTAGTGGTGTCAAGGCAAATTAATACCATGGATCTCGAGGTACCTCTCGAGAGCTTCTAGTTTGTTGCATTCATGCAATGGTTCCCAAGTGACATCACCTAGTGTCCACTTGACTTGGAAGTCAATCTTTCCGTTATTGGTCCATCGGTGACCAATACTCTCATCGACGAACCATTCTTGTTTGTCACTCACGCCTAGTTCGTACAAGGTGTTCACTTCCCTATTGGGGAGGTGTTCATCGTCGTTCTCAATATGAGAACAAATTAGTTTCATGTGGAACATTGGGTGTATCCGACACTTCACTAATTCTGGAGGTAATTCCAGACTGACAGTAGACTTATCATTGTCTACCCTAAGGACCTTATAGGGTCCTATGTATTTGGGGATGAGCTTTCGTGCTCATCCTTTATGCATACTTAAGTTTGCTGTGGATAAGTAGACAAGGTCATCTACTTTATATATGGGAGGCTCTCTCCTATGCCTATTGGCAAAGTGTGTCTGTTCAACACACTTTTCAATAATAGCATCATGGGCTGCTATTAGATTCTACTTTGCTTGTTCAGCGAACTGTTGAATTGCTCGGTAGTTCGAGGTCATAGTTGTAGTGACTGAAATATGGGGCATATACCCGTATATTAATTTGAATGGCGCGAATCCTGTAGTAGCACTAGTGCTACTGTTGATGGCAAATTCTACCATCAGGCATTTTTCGGCCCAATCCTTTTGGTTGTTTTTGACCACTGCTCGTGGTATTTGAGCAATAGAACGATTAGCTTGTTCTGTAGCACCATCCGTTTGAGGGTGAAATGCTGTTGACATCAACAGCTTGGTTCCTAGGAGTCGGTGTAACTCCTTCCAGAATATCAAAGTAAACTTCGAGTCTCTATCAGATACGATAGATGTTGGTAGTTCATGTATGCGGACTACCTCTTGGAGGTAGATCCATGCTACCTCCTTGGCTGTTATGGTGGTGTTTGTTGGGACCAAGTGCGTCTGAGACATCAGACAATCTATTATGACTAGTAAGTAGTCATGTCCATTGGACAATGGTAGTGGTCCAACGAAATCCATACTGATGGATTTCCAAGGTTGTTC
The DNA here is from genome assembly GCA_000827215.1 of Sphaerobolus stellatus SS14. Lineage (NCBI taxonomy): Eukaryota > Fungi > Basidiomycota > Agaricomycetes > Geastrales > Sphaerobolaceae > Sphaerobolus > Sphaerobolus stellatus. The sequence goes on along the minus strand of KN837270.1, from coordinate 202,314 downwards.
AGGAATCGGTAGTGTCTTTAGAAGCCCAGTAGGCTTCTGATTGCTAGACTTAATTGTCTGGCATCTTCCACAGGAGCTGCAGAATGCTTCTACATCAGCTATCATTGACAGCCACCAGAAGGATCCTTGAATATATTTCAAGGTTTTGAAAGGACCGAAGTGTCCTATTGTTTGGTGGGCTTGGTTGATCAGTACTTCGCTGATCTTCCTTCCCCTCCAAAGAGGGTTCCTCAGGACACATACAACTGAATGACCAAGGCCGTTCTTAGTCCAAAGGAGCTCGTCCTTTAGCCTAAATCACGGATGTGCTTTCACATCCAGTAGTACTCTCGCACAGAGAGTATCATTAGTATAGGCAGGTATTAATACCTGCTTTAGGTCGATGTCTGTCTCAACTTTTGTTTAGAGCAGCACACCATCAGCACCAGACTCTATAGGGAGGACATCATTATTGTCCTCTGCCTCAGGAAGCGTAATGGCTTCCATCATAGATGAACATGGGTTCATCACATTGGCTTCCAGGATCCTATCTTCTTGGATCTCCTGGAGGTGCTGTGAGCATCTCAGTGCATTCATGCGGATTTGCACCGCACGTTCTATTGGGAGTGTATCTCCCTCTGGATCTAGTTTTCAATCCATATCGACGAAGTCTTGTTCGTCACACTGATCTGTTAACAGATCAAATTCATGGTAGTGTGATAATGCATCTGCTACTCGATTGCGTTCCCCGGGAATGTGTAAGGTCTCATAATTAAAACAAGACATGCGTTCTGAAGACGCAAATCAAATACTGTTCTCAGTATTTCTTTCAATTTCTTGAAGATGCACAGCATCAGAACAGCTTGCGGTTCTGAGGTTGGTTCCCACCAACCAGCTTTAAGATAGTGGTCTATCTTGGCGTGTAACTGAGGACGTAGAGCCTCAGGACATTTGGGTAGATGATAGTTAAATCGTTTATTGGGATCAATCAGTTTGATCCTGTGATTTACTTCACGCATTGGAGGTAATTCCAATGGTATTTCGCCGAATAGGTCGGCGTAATTTTCCTTCCATTGGGTGCGAAGATGAGTAAAGTCATATTTTGTAAGCTGCATGCTTACACATGCAGAAGAAATAATTCTTCTTTCCTTTCGATTGAACATTCCAATCCCACTAGTAGGGGCTACAGACCTACTTAGAACCTTGATAGGTTCCTGTGGCCTTGATCAGCATAGTCGTCTATTATTTCGATCATTAGTTTCGAAAAGAATGACTAGGAGGGGTCTCCATGTCTATGAGGATTTTATATTGTTGTTTTTGACGATATTATGGATGTTGTCCTCATCATTGACCTCCTCAATTGAGACTCCAGCTCGATTCTGACCATTGAGTGACATTTTATAGTCACTTGTCCTTACAGTAGCTTTCGTACTGTACGAGTTATCTTTATGATGGACTAAATATCCATCTTTGATAACTATTACGCCGTAGTAATTTACAACGTTTGTAGTGTCTAGTGCACTGTTAATGTCTATAATGACATTGTAGACATCTTCGTTGCATACATAAGGCTTGTCCATGTATATGCATCGAAGCATGTCTAGAGGTCGTTTGATATGACCACAATAGGGTAGCATATATGCTACCAAGCTTATGAGTGTTTTTAGTTCCTCCCGTGTCTGGGGAACTGGAACAACTAATAGTTTGTTCCTAACTGTCTCGAAGGATTTCTCCTTCATCCTTATAGATAGTTGGGCAACTATCATTTCAAGGGGCTTTTCCCCTTGCGGTGTCACCTTATTAGCCGACATTCCATGGACCTTGGCCTCTTCCAAGGCCAGCCATACCAATAGGTCAATATCTATCGTTTCTCCATTGATTACAATGGAGCCTAGGCCATTAAAGTCTATGTTGGCCTTGACTCGCCTTAGGAATGGAGCTCCTAACATAATGTCATAGTAATCAATGTTGGCAATGTCGAATGTCTCAGTGTACGTTCGCTGTCCTATGGTAATGTC
>KN837270.1:158056-190273 GCA_000827215.1 Sphaerobolus stellatus SS14 | reverse complement strand
CGCGTGTATATATTTCATTTACTTATATATCTTTGGATTTCCCCTCTGCTAGCTCTGCGTGACGTCCGCTCGGCTTCGAGGGTTGCCCTTACAATGGCTTCCGATGATAATTCTCCTTTCAAGACCAATGCGCTGTTACGAGCAGGCTTTGTCAGCTTTTGATGCGAAACTCAGACTCGACTTGAGTTTCGCATCAAAAGCTGACAAAGCCTGACAAAGACTTCTTGATGCGAAACTCAAGTCGACTCTGAGTTTCGCATCAAAAGCTGACAAAGCCTGACGAAGGCTTTTTGATGCGAAAGTGGAAGAGGTCACCACATCAGGAAAAATAAAGGCACCGCCCACACTTTGGCACAGTTCGATCTTAGTGCCATAGTGGCCCAAGAGTTTTTATTTCCAATGACTATAGCCTTATTACAATTCTTATTGTGCACGCAGGACAACATTCGGGGCATTTTGGAGACAAATTTTTGGGTGTTTATGGAAGTGTCTAAATGGATCATCCACTTGTTTAAGCGTGGCGTCTGTGACATGGATTATTGTGATACCAGGGATCGCGCGGTCACGGTTTAGTGATGGTCGGACTTGTTAAGCAAAACTCCTCGGCTACCGCCTCTCATCTGCAGGTTGCTGCTTTACGACACATATCAATGAATAATCCGAACTTCAGGACGCCAGAAGATGCTCAAGCTCATATAATAAGTACAAAAACGGACTTTTTGAGAACCTCCAAAGCACACTCGGCTATTTATCCAATGCTTTGGAGCAATCAATTCAACGATGTAACGACCTCGAAGAAGTATAAAAACGGACTTTTTGAGAACCTCCAAAGCACACTCGGCTATTTATCCAATGCTTTGGAGTAATCAATTCAACGATGTAACGACCTCGAAGTGTGTTTGTAAACATTCGAGAATGACAGGAGACAGAGGACAACCAAATACTGTTGCTACGGTCCCAGAAGGCAGAACGAGACAAGCAACTTCAGATGCAAGGGCTCACAGCATTCCATCGAATCAAACAGTGCACATCGTAGCTGAACTCGAGCGGAAAAAGTCAAGCGACAAGGTCAACCATCTACAGTGGCGAGCATAAAGAATGCAAGTGCACTTTTGGGGTGATAGCTTGACAGAGGGGACACGGATGCCATGACAATGTATGTATGGATTGTAGCGCCAAATATAAAGTATTTTTTGGGCAAACTCGAGTTCCAGAGAATCATCAGGGGGGGTAGTGGTATCCAGATTTGTGCTCCCTACTAAAAATATCTCGCTCCAGGATATTTTTAAGGATTTTGGGCTGAATCTATCTTAAAGCTAATTTTTCACTCTATAAAACTGGCATATAAACCCCAGTCTGATTCTCACTCTGAACATGGCTATATTGCATACAAAATGCTCAAAAACCAATATTTTAGGCCAAAATGGCCATTTTTATTCAAAATACCGCTTTTTGTAGCTGTGTAGCACTGTACAGAGTGGATATCAAGCTGGGGTTCATATGCCAGTTTTTTAGAGCAAAAAATTAGCTTTAAGATAGATTCAGCCCAAAATCCTTAAAAATATCCTGGAGCGAGATATTTTTAGTAGAGAGCACAAATCTGGATACCACTACCCCACCGATGATTTTCTAGGACTCGCATTATGCCTAAAAAATACTTTATACTCGGCGCTACAATCCGTACATACATTGTCAAGGCATCCGTGTTCTTGCTGTCGAGCTATCACCCCAAAAGTGCACTTGCATTCTTTATGCTCGCCACTGTATATCAGGCGTTGACGCAGAAAGAACAGGTAAGATAATGCATTATTGTTCACAGGCACATTGAGGATGTCCCTGTGGACCTTTACTAGGAAGTCGGGCGATTACAGTAGGAAGTGGGTACCGCCTGAGCGAAGGGTGGCGAAGCTCAAACTATGGGGACACATATGAAGGGCTTGATGGAGCTGCAGCGGAAACAGATGGAGGTCGCCGTGAAGCAAGAGTTGGACTTGCGCAGTAAGCTCAGTAAGCATTGACTACTTTCCAGCATAGCCTGACACATTGGCTCACGTCTCTTCTTCATGGTTAGTCATTGAGAAAGCTCAGTCCGCTACCAAGGCAGTTCAGGTCAGTACTGCTACGCAGGATCTGATGGCCATCTGCTTACATGCAATGTATAGGAAGAGAAACTTGCGGATTGAGCACGCATTAAGGAACTAGAGGTGGAGCTAGAAACCCATAAATTTGTATAAATTGTACGTGTTACACGCCTCATATGTTGTTCATCCTCGCTCACCACATCAACACTTAGTCCGATTATACGCTACAATCAAATAATATGGATGACTTTCTTATTCCAGAAATCTCAACAGGCCCAAATTCAGCCTCGATTTTTGTATTGGCCTCAAGCATTTCTAATCTGCCCCAAATATCATCACAATCTACTAATCTCCAAACATCTCAGTTCCAAATGACGGCCTCAGATGTATACTCCCATCACTATCTGCATGATTAGTTCTTACATCTTCCTGTATTCGCTTTATCATTATCTTCAATCCAGGCTATTCACATGTATGTATGTATTCTTGTATGATTTTCGGGCATTATTCATGGGAATATCAATTGTGACAATAGTCCATTTAGATGTAACATAGCCCATCAGACGGATTGTAAATCAATTCTGGACCTTCAAAAATGCTGCGTTGTTTGCCTGAGTTTTTAATCTGTGCCCGGTGGTCGTAGGCGGCCGCATGAGGTGGAATTTTTCCTGGCGTCCAAATACCCATTCCCAACCTTGTGTTTCATCAGACCAATGCACATCTTCCTCCTGCATGAATTCAACCGTTGTATTTCATTCTGGAACGAAATGGCGGGCAAGAAGCTCGACACTGTAATAGGTCATTGGAAGGATAGGGATGTCACCGAGCAGTGAGCACCGGGACGTTGTAGGGCAGATTGGTCATCCCTGCAGAAAATGGGTCAGCACCTATTATAACGACCTTTAGTATATTCACCTATTAAACTTCCAACTGCATGTCCACGATCGTCTAAACATTTCATGATATAAAAATCCTGATGCATTATCAAGAGGGCGTATTATCTGATGAAACTATTGGATGAGATTCCAAGGAGTGTGAATCCAAAATCCACATAGCATGAAGCTCAGAAAATAGCCGAAGTAAAGAAACGCCCTGCAAAGTTGACAATGTTTGCTTTTGAATGTAATCTAATTTAATTTACAATAAATTAATTGATTATTTTTCAATAACCAAATACCGCTAAGTGGGAGTTATCTCCCCGAACCACCCGCCCCGGAGAACACAGCTGGGGGAAAAATATGCTTTAAATTGAACCGCTTATCCTGGCCGTGTCTGTCAGCTCAGCGCCTATGAGCCTAGGCTTCATCAAGAGCCCAGGCTTCATCAAAAGCCTATCCTCATTGGCACCGCTCCCTGCCTCCACGCGACGCTACTCCTGTGAGATGAATCTTATCAACGAACGCGTCTTCGCGGCTGCCTCGTACTGCGAACCTTCCAGAAATAAAGACTCTAATGTCTCCGGCTAAATACCTTGGTCGTTCGTGACCTTCTATTGATGAGCACTCACGAAGGTCCAATTCCGCTTGTATTAATGAGAGGATTATCTTTGATGGTGGAAGCGCTGCTGCAGGATGTATGAATGTTAGTTCTGAAGTTGAGAAGACAGAAGGGAAATTATAAAAGCATTCACTTGCCTGGGAGATAATGGACACTTCACAAATGACGGTGCTTCAGACCGAGAGAAGAAGAGACCCAAAAGTGAACTTCCTACGTTGTCCTTTGTTTCTCATGGATCTCAAGCGCGAACTGTGTTCTATTTTAAACAGGGAGGACTTTAGTGAATCTATTATATTGGTGTTAAGGGGGAAATGATGCTTACGGTGTATGTTTTGGAGCCGAAGTTGTCATGCATCCATGAATTTATGCAGAAACGGACATTTGCAGGTATTCAACTGTTAACGCATTGAAGGACACCTTTGAAGTATTCAGTGACCATGCTGGCATCATTGGGCACATGTAGAAAGGGACGAGTGACAAGGTGGTTTTTGCCTTGCAAGGGGTGATCTTGAAGCATGACTTGCCACCCTTACGAAGAGGTTTTCGGTATTTTCTTTCTTGGTTTCCAGTCATAGTATGCATAAACTAATGTAGTGTCACAACTTTGGAATAACACTCTATATTACTCACAGAGTGTGATTATGACAGCAAGAGGGACCAGAGCGTTTTCGGCTGCCTGCGACATGGCTGCTATGATTTACACTTTTTTTGCTAGTCAGTTCCGCGAAGACACTTTTTTGTCATTTGAAAGCTGGCCACTATCAGGGCTTTGAGCTTTAGTACTTGGTACTTCAACAAGCAGCGATGTTCCGCTGCTGACGTTGATATTCCTCTAAATATGGATCATTTTGGCGTGTTGTCCGAGCACCTGAAACGGAATAATCGTGTACATCAGTAAAGTTGGTAAAAACCGGCGCCTAATGGCTCGGTTAGGAATTTTGGTTATTTCTATGGAACGACACATGGATGTTCTATTTTTTTTTTTGAGAACCTAGTTTATATGATCTATGATCCTCTCATGACAAATAACTGGGGCCATCTTTACGGTGTGTGTCAAGATGGCCCCAGTTATTTGTCATGAGAGGATCATAGATCATATAAACTAGGTTCTCAAAAAAAAAAATAGAACATCCATGTGTCGTTCCATAGAAATAACCAAAATTCCTAACCGAGCCATTAGGCGCCGGTTTTTACCAACTTTACTGATGTACGTTTCACTACAAAACGTAGTACAGTATCAGCAGATTTCCAAGCGAGAGGAGGGAGACGAAGTGTAAGTTCCTAGTTAATGTCGGATAGGATCGTCAATGATATACATACCGCAGTCTCGTTGAATTTCCCATAATTGAGCCTGGCTGATTTTGTAAAGGAAACATTGTCAACATTTAATTTTCATTACTCGGAGTTCCAACCCTGACAGGCCGGTTTAAATTTGTTATCCATCTTGAAGGCATAACATTTCTCAACGACGGTTGTGCGACGGTATGATTATTTGTTGCTATCATTCTGTTTGAACTGAGTTTGTAAATTCACAAATCTAATAAGAACTTACTGAGCTAGAGTTGAAAGGTAGCGGTGAAGTCATCAAGACGGAATTGGGGTTGCGAAAGCACAGACTGACATGAAGCGGCTTCTATTGGGAAGAGGAGTAAGATGGATAATATGGATGTCGAGGGGAATACACAATAGAGTGATAATGCTTTTAAATTAACGATAGATTACTGCGGATTACTGATTGCGGATTACTGATTGCGTGGTACGGTGTTGATGGCAACGCCTGTGATATAATGTAGATATATGAGGAGAAGAAGCTTAGCTTGGAAATGATAGCCAGGTGGTAATGGAGAAGAAATAACACCCTATGAATGAGGATAAGGATTTGAGAAGATAAAGCAACTTACAGTGGCGAACATGAAAGCCGACTCTGAATTGTACAAGCCGTGAATTGGCCACTCATCTTGTGCAGTACTGACTAAGCAAACTGCGTGAAATGTCCTAATCTGCCGTGTCACTGAGTTAGTCAGACACATCGGTCGCAGTTTTTGGCCATAGGAAATTTAATATAATTCAATAAAAATTAAGAATAAATGTACGATAAACAGTAGATATCTATATAATATTTGAATTAAATTATGAGAATATTTTCCTTGTCTGAGTCCGTTATATATCAGTATCCAACCAACTCCTTAAAGACCACGCCATATTTGATATTTGTTGTCGGAAAAGACCTTCGGGGTCAATGACAGTTAACCTCTTGAATCTGATCCTTTGCGGATTTCGTTCTAGCCTCCATAGTGGCCAGGAACAGTGGGTCTATCCCTCGGGAGGAGCCAGCTTGGGAATTCCGGAGGCCTTGAATGACTTTTGCAATGCTGCTGACTCGGACATCAACGACCTTTGCCCGCTTTTGCTACTTGGCTGTCAAGAAGGAAGAATGTCGAAAAATACGACTTGGAATGTTCTTGAAGCTAGTCTGAAGACTATAAGTCATTTCAGCATGGAGCCAATAACATAATTAAGCAAAGCGTGCTTGAAACCTGTTATCCATGCCATTGTTGAGCAAATCATTGCCATGATGCAGGACTCCATGTATGCCCACATGCCATATCATTACCAAATAAAATTGACCAGCACTTGTGGCAATTTTGTGGATGCCAGTGTACACCTGCTTATGATGTGGGGCCCCCATGACACCCACATGCCATATTATGACCAAATAAAATTGACCAGCGCTTGTGGCTATTTTGTGGATGCCAGTGTACACCCGCTTGTGCTGTGGGGTCTCCATGTAAGCCCATACTCCATATCATGACCAAATAAAACTAACCAGTGCTTGTGGCTATTTTGTGGATGCCAGTGTGTGCCCATTAACACTAGCTTGAGGTAAAGGTCTAGCACCGGTCTTGTCATGACTGCACCTTGGGTTAGAGTTAGAGTCAGGGGCGCTAGACCTTTACCTCAAGGTAAAGGTCTAGCACCCATCGCATCATGACTGCTTGTGAAACTCAAGTCAAGTTGAGTTTCACATCAAAAAGTCTTTGTCAGCTTTGACTGCGAAACTCAGAGTCAACTTCGGGCACTGGAAGCAGTATTCTAAAGAACATCTATACAGGACCCAATCTCTGTTCTGCAATGAGATCTATCAGGACATGCTGTAACACAAGACACAGGATCATGGATGTGTTTATTCTTTCGCATCAGGTACACATTTCCATTTACTATGATATTTGTGACCTGACAGTATTTCCAGGTGTCCCCTATGGCTGTATTATGTGTTAGCTATCATCCTATGTCTCCTGCATCCAACATTTACACACATTACATAACTCGGTCCCACATGTCCTCGAACAATGTTCAATGGGTGTTTTGTAGGTTGTGAGTTTCTCCTAACAGTCGTATATAATGAGGATATAAGCTTGATTTATATATATATTAAAAATACATGTAAGCTACCTAAATTTGGCAGCTTTCTTGATGTCTTTGTCATGAAGTCAGATATAGATTGCGGACATAAAGGTGCTGCCAATGCATAGAGTATGAATGTCTGTTGGTGTAGTTGGAAGTTGTGATAAGTTAATATCTGTGTGTGATTGTGATTGAGGTTCGATTCCCGTATTGTACACTTTTATCATCACTTGATGTGAAACTCAGGTCAACTCTGAGTTTTGCATTAAAAGCTGACAAAGCTTGTCAAAGACTTGTTGATGTGAAACTCAGAGTTGACTTGAGTTTTGCATCAAAAGCTGACAAAGCCTGACAAAGACTTTTTGATGCGAAACTCAAGTTGACTCTGAGTTTTGCATCAAAAGCTGACAAAGCCTGACAAAGACTTTTTTATGTGAAACTCAAGTCGACTCTGAGTTTCACATCAAATTGACTTCTTACTGCATTACATCTCAACCTCAGACTAGACTCCAGTTTTGCTAGCTTTCACATCCTTGCTGCCCACACTCCACATAGACTTGACTTTTACTTCACTCCACTTTTCACTTACTTGCATGTATAACTCCCACTTCACTCCACTTTCACTAGACATCACTTGTTTGCTTGCTTAACTCAGACTTGACTCAAGTTGAGAGTTTTGCTAGCCTTGCTTGCAATCGAAACCTAGCCGAAAGTTTCACTAGCCTACCTTTCACTTCCTAGCTTCCAAAGCTTGCACTTGCATCACAGTTGAATTGAACAATGTGCTGAAAGTACTTTATATTGCAGAATTAGCAATAAGTAATCAATATCAATATATCACTGTCTTTCGACTTTCATTATCTGTCTTGAATTTTAATAGAGCATATCCATGCTTACTAACACTAACATAAGCTGCTTACATAAGTTAGGGTTTACTAACCCTAGGGGTTCGCAAAACCCAGCTCGAACTGACCTGTTTTCACTATTAGATTGGCTAGCTACAGCGAGACGTACGGCTGCGCCTTGAAGCATAGTACGGCTTAACCTTAAATTAGCCACACCGCGGGATCCTTTCACAGCTTACGTCCAGCTGCCTCACGGTGGGCGTTAGCTTCCCATTCTACTATTGATTGATTTTTTTTTGAGGCTGGTATAGGAAAACGTTCTGTGGGTAACTACACAGGGGCCGTACTTCTGGAGCATCCCAGTGAGAACTTTTGCTTTCCCATTCTATTATTGATTGATTGTTCTTTGGGGCTGACTTAGGAATTATTTCCGTGGCTACCAACACTGGGACCGTATGTCTGGAGCCTCACAGTGATTACTTTTGTTCCGATCTTCTATTTTATTTATTGATTGATTTTGAGGTGGGATTATCTATTTACTATTTATTACAGCTGGCTGAGGAATTTTTTCTGTGGCTTGCTACCCCGGGAGCGTACATCTGGGGCCTCACAGTGAGTTCGTTTGCTTCCCTGTTCTACTTATATTGACCTGTCTATTTATTATTACTCTCCCAGTGGCTGCCTACACCGTGATGTATGGCTGGGCATCCTGGCATACTACGCCGCAGCCGTATGTCCGGCCATACAGCAGGCCCCGCACTCGTCGTGCGTCCAGGGCCTCACGGGGGCTGGCTTACTCCAGGGTTGTAACTTTTTAATTCTGTATTATTCAGGGTGGCAACCACTGCACGTATGACTGTAGCTGCTAGTATATATGTGCCAGACGTATATTAGTCCCGCCATACGTCTAACAGCCTCGCTCTGCGCCAATCACCACTAAATAAACATTAGATGGAATAGTATTTTCGTATTCAGATTGTATTCAATAGTATCGACATTTCATTCTATGCCGTATATATTTATTGATATTTAGATAGGATTGAGAGCACACCAAATGCACCCCCAGCGTACGTTTGCGGGCTGCCAGTATACGCGTAGCAGACGTACGTCCATGGGCTCGGTGGGAGGCATTCCTGTCGTATGCGGCCGGCACGCTAGTACCGGGCTATTGTACGGTGGCCAACTGGTTACTGGTGAGATATCCACCAAAGCTCCAGCCAGCCAGAACGGACCTGTGGATTGTTTCTGGAGAATTTTCTGCACCAGGGTCTTGCCAATAGATTCAATGGTATCATTCGAGTCGTTTCCAGCATTGCCCCATCCTTCATCTCCAAAGGCAACAATCTTTGCGTCGATAGATCCAACAGCTGATGAATAGACACCTCCAAAACCGGTTGTTTCTGGGAACATAAACAATGTTGGGCCAGGATGATCACTGTTGAAAAAAACAGTCTGCTTGAGAAGCTCAACTGGGCTAGCTTTAACAGTGGGATGGCGGAAAAATGAGGCCATTGAAAGATTCGTGCCGAGCTCCCGTCGAATAGCTGTGATTACAGCTGTTGCCATTAGCGAGTGACCTCCGAGATCAAAAAGACTATCCTCCACAGCCTCCTCCTGAGAATTTCTACATTAAAATATACGTCAAAAAATATTTGCAGAATAAGAGGAAATTTAACATACGAGGGAGCCTGCCTCACTCTAGGAGCTATGTCCTTGGTGGCTTCGTGGAAGAACTCCGCCGAAGAAAGCAGAGGTCGATCCAACTTGCCACTACAGTTCAAAGGCAGACTATCGACCTTGATCATTCTAATTAGAGACATTAGTTAAACCCGTATTGCAGCGTGAAGGGAAATACGCACTTTGTCGGCAACATGGAGTCGGGAAGATGTTGTCATAAATGATCTTTAATAGTGTCGAAGACTTGACGATAGTCTGAGGCCGGCTTCTTGATCGTATTGGTAAAAGGCTCCTCATAGGAGACGAGTGGGAATATTGGCAAGCTGTCTGATGGCGAGGATGGAGAGCGATAAAATATAGCACGAAGATACCCACCATTAACGGTTTGATTCGAGTAATCCAGTGCAACTTTCCAGCCATCCTCGACCACCAATTCATGCAGCGCTGTGGGCATGGAGAATTGCTGGCAAGATCCTCCTTCGAGAAGAGCTCGAAGGGCATGGACAGTAAGATGAGGTGAATCTGAACTTCTGACAACCGTCAATAAATTATCCACTTCAACAAGATCAGGTTGGGGAATATGCGAAACTCCTAAAGTGGTTTCGCCACTTGAACGCAACAGTGAGGGTAATTTGTCAACAGAGAGCTTCTCCTCAGAGAAATTAATCCATCGGGAAACATTCAGGCTACGCTGTTTGGAGTTGATGTGAAGAACGACAGAATAGCGGTAGCGGCTGAGTTCATTTCTGATCTTCATCGCTTTTGGCCTGACTTCCACGTAGCTGACAGAAGGGTGCTTTCGTTGAAAATTGAAGAAAAAGGATGGATCCACAAGGAATTCCACTTGAGATTCTGCATATGCGTTGAGGGTATCGCGGACGTCATCAGCTGTATCTTCCTCTTCGAGCAAACCTAGTGCACGCTCCAGATCATGAAGAGTGGTTAGTGAATAGCTGCGGAGATCACCCAAGAAGACTCGTACACCTCCTTCAAGAATATCGAGGAGCTGCTCCAATACGTGTGTTAGATAATGTGCACTGGGGAAGTATTGGATAACGGAGTTTATGATCGCCAGAGAAATCTTGGAGTTGGGAAGGCCATTCAACTCATGTGCTGCTGCCCTCTTCACAGAGTTTCGATACCAGCCCTCGGGTTTCGACTTGTTTCTGAAGGAAAACGAGAGAAGGTAACGAGATCTCAGTTCCTATGTAAGACATAACCTGGTCAATTATTCCCAAAGCGATCATTCTAGTACCTACGCCAACCTCCAACACTCTGTCTCGCGAAGCAGGCTCTATTTGACGAAATGTCTCCTGGAGCGATTCTTCCATTTGTTCAAACGGAATGCGCTCTCCATTAAACATGCTGAACCAGCGAGCGAAGTCGTGACTGGCATTCGTATCTTCCAAGGCGTCAAATGGATCCTCTACGTTGTAGTGCGAATCCCAGAGCTCAAGGACACCCTCTTCCAATAAGCCTTGATCACCCAACTGAATATAAGCCACTAGTTGGTGTGCAGCTTCTGTCTTCAGGACAACAACAGCACTTGCTTGGACGGAAGGGTGGCGGTTGATGAGTGATTCAATATCTCCAGCCTCGACTCTTTGGCCTCGTACCTTGAGTTGGGAATCAGCACGACCAGTGTATTAAAGAAAGCCATCTTCAGTCCAATACCCAAGATCACCAGTGCGATATATCCTTAGATGCATAGGATGCCCGCTAGGAAAGCGAAGGAATCGCGCATCTGTGAGCGTTGGCTGGTTAATATAGCCTCGCGTGATATGAATCCCACTGATGACAATCTTACCGATAACACCAGGTGGGACAAGCTGCAGATTTTTATCGACGACATGAATTTTCGTATTCGGGAGAGCCCTTCCAAGCAGAATTCGAGATTTTTTGAAGTAATTTGCTGGCGGAAGGACAAAGAATGCACTGCGTACTGATGCCTCCGCTGGTCCATAAGACGACCAAACAGCGAGCCCAGGCAGCCGACTGTAACATTCCGCGATTTATGCCGGTTCGAGCCTTTCGCCTCTAGGCATGATGTGTTTCAACTGGGTATTTTCAAGCCATTTGCTACCGTCCTGTAAGAGGGCTGCTAGAACTGATGGCGTTATATAGCATTTCTGAACGCCTGGTTCGACATCGCCTCAGTACGCATTAAATGTGATGTATAAGTAGGACTTACGAGAATGTATGAGGAAACTTTGATATTCATCCGTGCTAAATATGCTATCATCACGGAGGCAATGAAGCTCGGAGCCGCTAAGTAGAGTGGCGAAGATTTTGGAAGCCTGATGGGTAAAAACCAATCCCAGATGTTAAGGCATCTCGAGATTTATCTGGCCAAGCAGACATTTCGGGGGAGCATAGATTTAGCATCCCAAGGTGTTCGACCATGACGCCTTTAGGAGCACCGGTAGAGCCACTCGTGAAGATAACATTACTGAGAGACCACGGAGATACTTTCGGAAAGATAATGTTCGCAGAGGTGCAAAGTAAGTTGTCGTCAACAGAAAGATCAATAAAGGGAATTAGATCTCCAAGTGGAAATTTGCTAAATGATAAAACCAATCGACATCCGGACGAGGAAATCATCTGTGTCAGTCGGCTGTTGGGTAGAGACTTATCCAATGACATATAGGCAAGTCCAGCTTTGAGGCAAGCAAGGTACGCCGTCACTAATAGTGCCGATTGACCCATCCACTGGAGCATGTTAGATTATTATAGCTGTACTGGCAGAAGAATGGAATTTCATGGCTATCAACCAAGATGCCAAACAGTCAGAGCGTTTATTAAGCTTGGAATACGTGAGAGAAATGGACTCGTCGACAACTGCAACGTCAGGCCCATGCAAACGCGCAATTTCACAGAAATGATCGTGGATCGCAAGTTCCTGGTTAAGTGGTCTAGAAGTTTCGTTCCATTCTGAGAACTTCTGGAGACTAGCCGGAGTTGCCAAGGGTAGTTGGCTCAAGGGAATAGTTGGGGTTTGAGATGCTTGGTCTAGGATTCGTAGGTGAAGATTCACAAGCGTCTGAATCATTTGACGAGTGAAAAGATCAGCTTGGAACATTGCGTGACCTCGGATCGAAGTTCCTCTTCCGAATAAATGAACGGAGATATCTAGACGAGTGGAGGGACGACGAATTTCTTCAACTCCAACTCCTCACATTTGTGGCATTTCGTCGTCATCTAAGACGCTAGAAAAATCCTGGAGTACTAACACTGAAGAAACTGATCAGTTAATGAATTTACACTACAAACGAAACGAGCTAACGTACGAATTTGAGCCAAGGAATTTTGAGAAATATCTCGTTTAGGAGCCAACTGCGAGACAGCTCTGTCAAAAGGAGCATCCGAATTCTTCAACGCATCCCTCAATACAGACTTGGATTGAATAATAAGGTCATCGAAGCTGGTTTCCTCATCGATGACGAGTCGAATAGTATAAGGGATTATACCCTCAGTGTGAGCCAATTACCCTCAGTCACAAGTGCACTGAACCTCTTCTATAGATGGTGTGCAAACGTAGTGACAAGTACAGGGTAAAAAGATGACTGGCTTATGTAATGCAGCCACAACTACTATAGAATACTAGATCCCAGAGTCCATATCTGTTACAAATAGCTTGAGTATTGACGAAAAAGCCAACTATCTCTTCAAGGCCTGGCATGGTCCGGTTAGCATTGACAGTTGCCAAGTTTCCGTCTTCAGCCCCAGTCATTCAATACAGAGTGGTGCGGAATGCGGTGAGAAGAACAGAGAAGAGAGATGTAGTATTCTTTAAGGCAAGGTTCTGTATCATCTCAATGCATGAAGCTGAAATGTCGAAGGTTACTTCGTCCCAATTACAGCTAAGTTCTTCAGGACGAAGGAAATCTGAAGGAAGCTCCAGTGGCGCAACTCCTTTAAGATGTTTCTCCTGGTATTGCAGCTGATCTTCAACTTTGGTTGTGTTCTGTTTTGTTTTCCCCCACATGGAATAATCCCTGTAGCGAACTGAGAGTGGCCAAAGGCGTGGGTCCTGGCTGTCCAAATCGGAATTATAGGCGATGGAAAGCTCTTTCTCTATAATTCCCATCGACCACCCGTCAGTGCAGATGTGGTGGAGCACGATAGAGAGATAATGGAGCTCCTCTGAAACTTTGACGATCAGGAATCTAGACGGAAAATCAGCAGTGAGGTTAAAAATTGTGGAAGCCTCTGCAGATAGAACTTGTTGAGCTTGGATCTCAGCGTTCTTCGATACACCTTAAAAACAATTAATAATTGTGCAAATCCTCAGGTTATAGCTCGCCTTCAAAGGAAATAGTCCTGACCATCTTGGGCTCTGGTGCGTTGATAGTTTGAATCAGCACACCATCCACAAGGTTAAACATCGTCCGGAGAGGCTCGTGGTGATGAACCAGGTACAGAAGTGCCTTACGCAAGGCATCTAAGTGCAAGGCTCCAGTGAGATGTCATTGGAAAATTGAATTGTATCTCATCAAGCCTGGATGCATTTGTTCCTCTACCCAAATTCTTGTTTGAGCATCAGAAGCAGGCAGAGAAAGTCAATCCGAACTGATAGAGTCAATGTTGTTAGGCAGAGTTAAGTCATGTTGAGAAGTAGCGACAAGCCCTGTAATACTGAGGATGGAGAGATCCTTCATGAAGATTTGAATGTCTAATTTGATGTTAAATTCCTTTCGAAGCCTGATCAGAATACGCATAGCAGTGAGGGAATGTCCGCCTAGCTGGAAGAGGTTTGCTGACATAGACAGTGTTTTCTCTGGAATACCTAGTGCACCGGCGAAAATCACTCTAATCTTGATTTGTGAATCATCAAGAAGAATAGTATCAGCGATCTCTGATGAGCTGACATGTTGCTAAATAAATGAGGGATCAACCAATAATCTCCTACCATATTGTTTCCTGGATCTGGTACCCGATCCAGGACTCCCTTGATTCTGAGACAATTGCTGATCTGATTGGGATGATTTTTATATGGAAATGTAGGTTTTGATGAGCTCAGCAGGACCTATTATATTTGGAAGGTAGGGTTCCCATGGTTGGGGCAGTATTCAGGGAACAAGGGAAAAAAAGGATCCCTTGATTGGGGGCTGTGGGAAGATGGGTCAAGGGTAAAAGTTGTGGGAGATTGGAGGCAGGATGGTAAAGTGCAGGACCTGATATATTTGGAATGGGTAGGAGGGGAATAGGATATATTGGAATATTTTTGTGTTTTATGGTGAGGGTTTGGGGAGGGGGAGCTGGAAGTGTGGGAATCTTGGTAAAGGGATGACAGAGATGTGTGACATGTGACCCAGACTGTGTGAAGCACTTTACCATCCTGCCTCCAATCTCCCACAACTTTTACCCTTGACCCATCTTCCCATGGCCCCCAATCAAGGGATCCTTTTTTCCCCCTTGTTTCCTGAATACTGGCCCAACCATGGGAACCCTACCTTCCAAATATAGTAGGTCCTGCTGAGCTCATCAAAACCTACATTTCCATATAAAAATCATCCCAATTGGATCAGCAATTGTCTCAGAATCAAGGGAGTCCCGGATCGGGTACCAGATCCAGGAAACAATACAGGTAGCCTCCCTAAAAAAAGCCCACCCCATTCCCAAAATTTCAAAAGAAAATTCATATCTCCTCAAATCCTCCACCTAAATTCAATCTCAATGGCAGGTCCTAGACCTCCATTTTGTCCCCATTTTTTAATCCTATTTTTAGAACAGATCCATATTCCCACACCCTACAGTCATGGGATCTTTGATCAAATTTTAAAAATTCAATGGAACTTCAACTATCCCAATCATCAAAATCTTTTCAAATGGGTCTTACTCTCCTAATCAACACCTTTACAAACATGTTTTTCAAATAAAATTTCATCACTCCCGTCCCTGAAGGGCAAGGGGCCTGTAATCAGAGACTGCCAAAATACCCACCCTGTTCCCAAAAACTCAAAAAAGAAATTCATACCTTCTCAATCCCTTCACCTAAATTCAATTTCAATAGCAGGTCCTGAGCTTCCATTTTTTCTCCATTTTTTCATCCCATTTTTAGATAGGACCTATATTCCCACACCATACAGTCATGGCATCTTTGATCAAATGTTAAAAATTCAATGGAACATCAACTATCTCAATCACCAAAATCTTTTCAAATGGGCCTTACTCTCCTAATCAGCACCTTTACAAACATGTTTTTCAAATAAAATTTCATCACTCCCTTCCCTGAAGGGCAAGGGACCTGTAATCAGAGACTGCCAAAATACCCACCCTGTTCCCAAAAACTCAAAAAGAAATTCATACCTTCTCAATCCCTTCACCTAAATTCAATTTCAATAGCAGGTCCTAAGCTTCCATTTTTTCTCCATTTTTTCATTGAATTTTCAGATAAGACCTATATTCCCACGCTATACAGTCATGGGATCTTTGATCAAATTTTAAAAAATCAATGGAACATCAACTATCTCAATCACCAGAATCTTTTCAAATGGGTCTCACTCTCTTAATCAGCACCTATACAAACATGTTTTTCAAATAAAATTTCATCACTCCCTTCCCTGAAGGGCAAGGGGCCTGTAATCAGAGACTGCCAAAATGCCCACCCTGTTCCCAAAAACTCAAAAGAAATTCATACCTTCTCAATCCCTTCACCTAAATATAATTTCAGTAGCAGGTCCTGAGCTTCCATTTTTTCTCCATTTTTCCATCCTATTTTTAGATAGGACCTATATTCCCATTCCATACACTTTGATTAAAGTTTAAAAATTCAATGGAACATCAACTATCTCAATCACCAAAATCTTTTCAAATGGGTCTTACTCTCCTAATCAGCACCTTTGCCCTTGTTCGGAATATTCCCTACATTGTTCATTCAGATGAATTCAGAACAGAAAGAAGAAAGTAAATCTGACATGTGTCGTCCCAAAAACCAAAAATGCAGCTAACGGAACTAAAGAGAGATCGGCGACATACATCAATCATTATCTGAACAGAAATCGACAGTCTTAAAACTTACAGGTGGACGAAGCAACATCAATAGGATTTCTGTTACAACTACTGGTTGCACCTGGGATATTGAGGGTACTTAGGCTACGATATCACGTTTAGTGCCATAAATCCATCAACGAGGAGTATGACTCACAATATGATACCAATTTGCAATAGGGATAATAACACAAGCCTTGCAGGAAAACTATAGTCACTAGAAACCATCCTATAACTTCCTTGTTTTCCACCTATCAATCCCTTGGTTTTCTTTAAAGTAGAACACGCAGAGTAAACAATCATCCCTAGAAACCAACTAGAATGATAAACCAAGGTCAATTATTGAATTACCTACCTTCAAAAAATACTAGTATTCTGTCAATAATCTATAATACAACGTGCATGGCACTTTTACGTAACTTAATTTGACAAAGGTATCCATTCACATCATAGGGGATGTAATCCGCACACAAAATTTCTCTCTCGCAATCATGGATTTATTAATTTCCGAATGTGACGATCTGCAAGATCTGCACATGGAGGGTTGGCCGACGGACTCGCTTAAACTCTTTGGCTTCTTGGATGACACCTACTGGGGTCGTCTGGGCAATTTCACAGCAAAAAATGTTCAGTTTTTTTACAGATGATGTCACTCATATTGGTAGATGGAACATATTCGCCGGTTTCGTACACAGAGATGCTTACATGGAGTGAATTTACTTTAGTCACACAGATATTGTCTTTCTAAAGCAAATTGAAAACACTGGTACCCTGCAAAACCTCCACTCTATTCAGGTAACCAGTTCATTGAATAAGGGTTTAACTCCTTATCACCTCTTCAAGATGCTCCCACGGGCTGCAGTGGACAACCTATGGCACTTTCACGGCCCCATCGACGAGAAAACCTTGCCTTTACTTGCCCAATTCCATTCTTTACGTAGCTGTATTCCCATCATGAAATATACCTTGTTACCACAACTCACGCTTGCGCTGCCTTTCCTTGAGAGGCTTTCCGTCCATGTGGAATGGAATGGGAGATATCGTGGTGACAATGTGAGTGTTTCCTGTTGTCATATACTCTAACACATAAATTAATGCGTTTTTCGCTGTAGTTCAATCATTTACTTCTAACACATATCAATAGTTTGATGACAATGGGCTTTCTAATGCACCTTGCTGGGCTCATGGCCTTTATATCCCTGAAGTTTGCTGACGGTATGCGTATCTTGCGCCGTCTCGCGTCTCTCAGACGACTGCGTTATATTCAAGCTAAGACAATCGCAGAAGGTGGTTGGGTTACCACCAATCAGAACGCAGAAGGAAATTTTGCTGTGTTCAGATAGATTCAAGATGCTGACTTGGATGCCGATCATTGGGACGAATTCTTCGAGGGAGTTCATCTGGGGGTATTTGTATTTATTAATTCAGTGTTTTTCAACTTGTTTTCCCTAACGGAACTCATCAATAATGACTCCATGGAGGATTAGACTATTCAATGGATAGCAGTGCTGGTGACCAAAGCAGCCTTATGACTGGCAAACTTGGTAAATGAACTTTACCGCTCGTGAGCTACTGAGACGTAAGGAACCACAAACGTTAAATGAGAGGGGAAGAAGGAGAAGGGAGAAGGCGATGGAGAAATCACTACGGCATGTCCAAGTGCTTGATGAGGTGAGAAGTTACACAAATTACGTCGTGCCCTAAACACTGGATTTCACCCTGAGAGCCTAGGAGGGGCAATAACTTCATCCAGAAGGAAAACAGGTATAAATATGCGTTTAAGATATATCCAAAATACTTGGACCATCCAGTGGACATATGAAGGCTATACTTATCCATCCAATGCCCCAATTCCAGATAAATCAAATGAGTAATATGCTTCTTCAAGATATGATAAGGGGTATAATTGGAGTTGCGCTTCTGTTTGGATGAGGACAATCAGCATGAAAGCCCGAATATTACGTTTTTTCTCACTCCGTCACACTGCGTGGCAGACCTGTCTGACGAACCCCAGGCAGGGGCAGACAAGGGTTTAAGCATTTCGGCGAGGCTAATCAAGAATTTTTCACTATAATAAGCGACTGAAAATTCTTCTGGGTAAGTCCCGAAATAGTATTGAGGAAGCTCTATATGATGCAGCAAGTTAAGTATCTAAGCACGCGTGTGAACGAAGATATCGGAAATCCACAGTTGCCCATAAGTACCGCAGTTGTTCCTCAGCGTCATGCGTGACCTGTTTCTCCTCTTTCAGGAGACAACTCTCACGTGGACTACGTTCCGGGCTCTAATCACAAGAGACACCCATTCTTTTTGACCATGCAAAATGCTTTAGCAAAATTGCTGTTTTAGTTTGAGAGAAAATCTAATGAGACTTAGGAATTTTGTGCCAACAAAAATGCTGGAGGAAAGTTAGATTTTATAAGTGTTGAAATGATAAACAAATTTATAAATTATACAAGAAATAAATCTTATCCAGAATTCATATCTTTTCATTTTGACTTAGAGAAAACCCAAATTTTGGCTATCCAGAAGTCGAGACTAAATATGGATTTTAGAGAATGCTTTTATGGTAAACAAAAGTCAGATTTTAGCTTGGTCAAAAAGTCTTTGCTAAAATCCGATTATAAATTTATTTATCATTTCAACACTTATAAAATCTAACTTTCCTCTGACATTTATGTTGGCATGAAATTCCTAAATATCATTAGATGAAATTCTGAAATGTGGACACTAGTTATTACATCTTTCAGTGTAAATTGTGATCACCTGCCTTTCGGATTTTAGCAAAGACATCTGTCCTAGCTAAAATCTGACTTTCATTCACCATAAAAGCATTCTCTAAATCCATATTTAGTCTCGACTTCTGGATAGCTGAAATTATTGCTATTCAGCAAATCGGCTGCAAATGGGAATTAACTTAGTTGATTGGTGGCAGGTAAGATTCAGTAGTAACTGGGGAGAATTTTTCTAATCTAATATAATAGTAGAACCATGAGGAAGCCTATCCTCGACTATTTTGTATGGCAATGACTATTTGCCTGCTCAGGCCTCCTCTGTTCTGGCTGAGCATATCTTCTCTTCAAGTGCTGAAACAGACACACGATGTCAGAACTGCTTATCTCCACATTTGATGGAACAGCTGCAGATGTTGAAATTCATGCTTAGAAAATCAAGACTTGATTTTACAAGCATCTGGCATTTTGACATGGAGGACACTGAGTTGGAAGTTAGAAATAAGTATAAGATATAGAATTAAAAATAAATGGCGCCAATTTTTAAAGTTAAAATGTAATTGAAAAAGAAGCAGAAGCATAATCACCCAATGCCTTATAACTGACTAAAGTCCAGAAGCTATTAACAATTTTAACTTATAACTGACTAAAGTCCAGAAGCTATTAACAATTTTAACTTATAACTGACTAAAGTCCAGAAGCTATTAACAATTTAAAGTAAAAACTAATTAAAGATGTATGGATAGATCAAGGCACATCAGTTGGAGCTGGGGATGACGATCCAACATTTTATTCCCTTCTGGATTTACTTGAATTAGAACAGGATGCAGATCAAGAAACAATTGATGCCATTGATAATGCATTCAGTGGCCAGACTGGTGATGGCAGAGATTATGACAATGGTGAGGTCTTTGAATTTGATGATGATTCCATTGGCTTCGGGGATAAATGGTTGGATGAGGAGTAATTACATCCATAATTGACTTTATATTACTCTTGTTGCTCATTAAAATACCTCAATACATCTATACTTAATTTTTCTATTTTTCTTTGATTTTTTTGGAGCCTCAAACTGAGTGGAATGTTGATTTTGAGTGTTGATCACAGAATAAACCCTCTGTGACAGCTGTGATGATATTTATAGTCAGTGTTTGAGCACATACTGTAATCCAACACCGCACCAAACCGAACCATATATTTCGCGTGGAGTGGCGTGAGTTATAAATGGTGCAGTGTATCTCAGTTTTGGCTCAGCATGACGCCGGTGCAGCGCCGCACCAACACTATTTACTAGTCTCTCTAAAGCCCCCTTAACCTTAGCTGCACAATGGTGGAATCATTATTGTCTCCTCTAGACTTCACATATATCTTCTCTCAATATAAATTTTAATAATCCATCATAAATTTTTCAGTTGCTATGCACCGCCACAAGGATCTCTGGGACCTAGGGTGCTTATACATCAGGCCTGAAGTCAATGAGCATGCCTCGATGGGAAACAGATCATGATGCTTGTTAATCACCATAGGTACCTGATAGTTACTTAGACAATGTAATCTTGTAGTCAATCATATCGTATAATTGCTGAAATAAAAGTGAGAATTATATTTTGATAAATGAAAATTGAGATGTGCAGTGACTCGTAACACACGTAACTCTGCGAGCAGACAGTCTTGTAGCTGGGCATGTTGCTGAGAAAATGGATAATAAAGACCTGGATTTGCCAGGTCATTTTTTGAGTGCATAAAATATCTGAAGATGTAGGATATGTATCACGTTTCTGGTTAGAATAATGTACAGGAAATCAAGGACCTGTCTCCTGTCTGCAGACAAAGAAATGTGAGAGATAAGGATGCTTCACGAAGTATTTGCAGGATTCAAAAGGATCATCAAAAGAATTCTCTTGGATGGTTTTGATGGATGTGAAACCAGCATAAAAGGCAAGATTCTTATGACTCTTTCACTGGGAAAAATATTCAATGTTTGTTTATAGAAAACCCTAGCAAATAAGAAAATAATCATATTTCCTGTCCCATTTTGAGTGCCCAAATGGATGAAACTCTGGGGCATTTGAGTATATAAAAATGGGCAAGAAAAGCACATTATGTAATGCATTTTCCTAGTGGAAGATTCATCTCAATTGCCAATTTGTCCGACATTTTCTGAGTCATCCAATGTGTGGGTAAGCTGAAGAGCCAAATAGATTTTTATATGTAGTCAAGGGGAACATATGCAGAAGAATTTATAAGTAAGCCTGCCAGCCGTGAAGCTGACCCAAAGGGTCAGCTTCGCAGGCAATATGTTGAGGAATAGTGCGGTTAAGGAGTCTGCCAGCCACGAAGCTGACCTAAAGGGTCAGCTTCACAGGCAATATGTTGAGGGATAGTGTGGTTAAGGAGTCTGCCAGCTGCGAAGCTGACCCAAATGGTCAGTATCACAGACAATATGTTAAGGGATAGTGTGGTTAAGGAGTCTGCCAGCCGCGAAGCTGACCTAAAGGGTCAGCTTCGCAGGCAATATGTTGAGGGATAGTGTGGTTAAGGAATCTGCCAGCCGTGAAGCTGACCCTTTGCCTCAGCTTTGCAGGCAATATGTTGAGGGATAGTGTGGTTAAGGAGTCTGCCAGCTGTGAAGCTGACCCTTTGGGTCAGCTTCGCAGGCAATATGTTGAGGGATAGTGAGGTTAAGGAGTCTGCCAGCTGCGAAGCTGACCCTTTGGGTCAGCTTCGCAGGCAACATATCTATTCAAGGATAGGTGTTCCTTTTGACCACACTATCCTTGAATAGATATGTTGCACATGGAACTGATCAAAAAAGTCAGCTTCGTGGCTGGCAGACTTCTATTCTTGAATAGATATATTGCCCTCGAAGCTGACCCAAAGGGTCAGCTTCGTGGCTGGCAGACTTATAACTTTTTTCACATACATTCCCCTTAACCTCACTATCTTTCAATGTATTTCCTGCAAAGCTGACCCAAACGGTCAGCTTTGTGGCTGGTGAACTTATAAGTTCTTCTGCATACATTCCCCTTGACCACACTGTCCTTCAATATATGGCCCATGAAGCTAACCCAAAGGGTCAGCTTTGCAGCTGAAGTGATATCTCCACTTTCAGTAATTTCACTGATGGTAGAGGCCCAGTGGACTTTGCAACATTGCTTTCTCTCACAATGTCTGTAGATATCTGGAGAGAAGAGATATTGCTTAGGTAATTTAGGGTTAGCTAACCTCAAGGTTAGCCTAGCCTTAACATTGAGGAGCTCAAAGTCCTCTATAGATGCTTGTTTGAGTTTCACAAGTCTTTGTCAGCTTTGATGCGAAACTCAAGTCAACTCTGAGTTTTGCATCAAAGTCTTTGTCAGCTTTGATGCGAAACTCAAGTCAATTCTGAGTTTTGCATCAAATTGACTTCTTACTGCATTACATGTCAACCTCAGATTAGACTTGAGTTTTGCTAGTTTTCACATCCTTGCTGGCCACACTCCACATAGAATTGACTTTTGCTTCACTCAACTTTTCACTGACTTGCATGTATAACTCGCACTTGACTCGAGTTTCACTAGACATCACTTACTTACTTGCCAAACTAAGACTTGACTCAAGTTTTGAGTTTTGCTAGCCTTGCTTGCAGTCTCACTAGCCTACTTTTCACTTGCTAGCTTCCAAAGCTTGCACTTGCATGACATTTGAGTTGAACAATGTCTTGAAAGTCTTTTTATTGCTGAATTAACAATAAGTAATCAATATCAATATATCACTGTCTTTCAACTTTCATTATCTGTCTTGAATTTTAATAAGCATATCCATGCTTACTAACATAAGCTGCTTACATAAATCTCCTATTGCTTACATAAGTTAGGGTTTACTAACCCTAGGGGTTCGCAAAACCCACCCCGAACTGACCTGTTTTCACTATTAGATAACGTCGGAGGAGCTGAAGGGATTCAAGGCTGCATGAGTGAGGTGCCGCAGAAGTTCAGGCTCTTTAGCTGTAATTTTAACTTTATTATATTGAAGTAGCTAGGTTATCTTGTTCTCATATAAGAAGGTTATAAATATTAGCTATAGAACGTAGCACAGCTAGCACTAGAAAAGTGGAGAAGAGTGACCTCTCGGAAGTGCGAGGAGCAAGGTCTGCAAGGAGGTCGCGGGGAGAGCCATCCGAGTCATCAGGAAAGCTGACCACGGCGCCTATTTTTCCATAGCAGCCGTCCATTGTAGACGACGATACCCACTTTCAGTATGGTTATAATGCTGAGGCTGCGTTATAATATCAATATATCGGATAATATATTTATTGGCACCTCAGTTATTTCTATAATAGAGAAGAATGCTCGAACGAAGCGTCTGAAGGTAGTGCTATGAAAGGTACAGTAGCTGTCGATAAAGTATGGAAGCTAGCGGCGCTATAGTTGCTATAATCACTATAATGGCAACTATAGTATTTGCTCACTTTCCTGATGATGGAGAGCCAGGAGCACCCTCGCGCAGGCACAACTCGTGCGGTGTCTCCAGGAGATCGAGCCAAACTCTGGAGACAAAACCAGACCACTGACGATTGTGTCTCGCAATGCGACCTAGCGGTCCGTGCTGCCTGCCTCCCCTATTAAGCGCCGTGATGAGAAGTAATGACTCGCACCATACGAGCTGAACTTACTCTTAGACTACACCACCATGTCCATCTGCAAAGACCAGTATTCTGCATCTCCCAAGGAGCTCTCGTTCCCAAACTTTTTGCTATCGTTTTCGCCTGAACTTGTTGAGCGAATCGTCGCCGACGTTGATTCGCCAGCCGATCTCCTTAACCTGGCATTAATATGCAAAGCTCTCCACTACATAGTCGTCCCATTTCACCTCCACTTTCGCAAACTCCACCTCAACATCCGCACAGCTCCGTTGGCATTGTGGTACGGGATTATTGTTAAGCCACGGTTAGCGAGTTGTTTCCGCACATTCCACGCTCACTCCGACGAACAAGGAGATGTCTATCCTTCCATACTGGTGCAAGAAGGAGAAGCATATCTCGCAAGGACACTGACCTCTCTGAAAATTGACTATGTCCTGTGGGATGCAATTTCACGGTTAACTGGCCTTGTCAAGTTTAACTATACTGCACTGCAGTGGATCCCTACATCCCAAATATTGTGGACGTTATCAACGTCATGCCCCCTAATACAGGAGATCAATTTACACCCCATAGGGAATTTATCAACTTTGGATATAACTCCAGCAGAGATACAAGTAAGCCTAAGTCTAGCTCGATCTTGATGTTACTTATCACGTATTGCAGTCGACTCTGGTTACCTTCCCTTCCCTGCAATCGTTGATGGTGAATTTCGACTCCGTCGGTCACGACGATGTGCGACTTTGCTTCGAAATTCTCGCTGTGGGTCGCTTCCCAAATTTGAAGGTATTGCGCTTGCTCAAAATATACCACACTCCCAACACGCCTCCTGCGATCATTATGAAATCTGTAACAATACCTCAACTTCGTGAATTCCGGCTTGACATTTGGTCAAACTTCCATTTCCAGGACACGACGGAGCATAACGAAGCGGCCATGGTGTACGGATTCCTCGCCCGACACCCACAATTACGGATTTTTTCCGCATATTCTGCTAAAAAAGACTTCTGGCAGCCTCTCTTACTTGAACGCGATCATTGTTCTAATCTCCGCGTTCTATGTCTCGGTGACGTAGAGGTGGCCAATGTGGTCTCGCCCTCCCTCGCGGGCCAGCT
Source organism: Sphaerobolus stellatus SS14 (assembly GCA_000827215.1). Taxonomy (NCBI): domain Eukaryota; kingdom Fungi; phylum Basidiomycota; class Agaricomycetes; order Geastrales; family Sphaerobolaceae; genus Sphaerobolus; species Sphaerobolus stellatus. The sequence goes on along the minus strand of KN837270.1, from coordinate 165,310 downwards.
CCAGAAGCTCTCAGGGTCTATAGGTTCACATTCCTTGCGATTTTTAGAGCATATATCTATGCTCCAGGAATGGATCATCCATATTTCTAATTCCTTACCAATCAACTTTCTTCTCTCCCTACCTATATCCACTGAACGTCTCTTCGTGAAGATCTACCGTGAATTAGATGCCAATGTACGTCTTTTGAGTATCAATGTCCAGGACGATTGACTAACGTGAAAGTCACAGAAGTTCAACCATTCACCAGTGAGTCTGCCCTATGCATCAACACCAACAGATATCAAACTAACAGCGCACCGTTTGACTATATTCCATATCTCACAAGGCTCCAAAATCTCACTCATGTCGGTGGTTTCAACTGGGATCCATCATTTATAGCTGAGGAGAAGAAGGTCTTTTTAGAGAAGTTCTCCACAAAGCTAGAGTAAATCGGGAGTCGTGGTCAACATTCACCCGTTATGTGGATTCCTTTGCAGATTTCTAAGGATGAAGGATCTGCCCCGGAAAAGAAGATCTTAAGAATTAGTCACGTCTTTCCATGGGCCGTTTGACTTTATGTAAGTGGTTAATGATTATTAGTATTGCTATCACAATCTCCTGGACCTACCTGTATCTTCCTTACTTGTTCACCTAAGTAGAAATTCCCCAAACGAAAACGATACGATTTCATTTCTATCATTACTACGCTGACATTGGAAAACACAAAATGAATTCGAAAGGGTATATCAAGTCCATCTCTTGCAGGTACATAATAAAAACATGACGGGAAGGAGGCGAAAAACGAAAAAGCGTTACTTCCACGAAATAATAATATAAAAACTAAAACTAATCATTATGATACCATCGTCCTCCTTCCGTCCTTCCTTTCTCTGATATGCTATCTAGAAATCGAACTCATCCATCGCCATCGGCATTATAAAAAAGCAAAGCAAGAAGCCTCGCATCATGAAAAAGTAATAAGAGCAAGACAAGCCCTCATAGCCCCGACGGCCGATTATGCGACTTGGACGTATCGTAAGCACGAATGAGCCTCGCTTGGTCCTGATGGCCCGCCGTCTCGGTCTGCGAGAAGGCGAAGCCACGCGTGCGGCGGAGACGCTGCACCGCGCGGACTTTCTTGATCGCTTTTTAGAATCTGTGTGGACGTGAATCATGAGCGGATGTTATTGTGAGGAAAGAGAACAGAAGGACGCACTGTTCCTGCCGCGGTCTATAATCTGGGATATTATACTTTTGCAGTTCTTGTGCAATGTGGTACAATGCGGGTTGGTACGTGCGGCGATAACTGCAAACACGTCAACATCAGCGTTCAGAGAAGAAGGGAAAACGCACTATTTCCACGCGAAATCCCTCGATAAACATATAGCAGGGAGTAACAGGATCGTAAGATAGAAATTCCAATTGCCGAATAACCTTGGGACGATGCCTTCGTATTAGATCGAGAGGCCGGCCAGGGGCGCAATGACCGCATATAGGGGGAGGAAGATGAGTGTGAAGGCAAAGGACCCGGGGATGGCTGGAAATAACGAATAATGAATAGTATACGAAGATACATCACAAAAGAAGGAAAGACATACCCGCAACAGTGTATTTCGTCCATAAGCTGTAATTAATCGCAGTCAGCATCACATTCAACTCGATAAGGTGAAATAAATCAAGGGGGGACGTACTCAGAGATTAACGCTGCCTTCCCCAACACCGTCAACAACACCGCAAGGTACAGCGTCGTCCCCCAGAACCAATGCCCCGTGTCCAGCCCACTCGCCTGCTTCAGATCGCCCCAGAACAGGATAATCAAGAATCCGTACAACAGCTGTCAAACCCTACCAATCACATCAGCTCCCCATGCAAAATACCTAATAAAGATAATAATAATAATGGACTCACAAGCGAATGGTACAACGCATTGATAATCCAAAGCCAAAACGCCGTCTTCGTGAAAAACGCATTTTGCTGGCCCAAAGTGTACAGCTGCGGATACCGGTCCAAGATCCGTGCCGAGACGACCTGGTTGAAGATCCCGATGACGAGCGGCGGGAGGAGCGTGAAGAGGACGTTGTAGAACGAGAGCGTCCAGGATTCGTATGCGATTTGACCGGAGAAGTTGTTGAAGAATGAGAACTGTGGGTGGACCGGTGGGGGAAGGGGTGGGAAGATGGTAAGCGCTCGTGTGGGATTGAGTGAAGAGAGAGGGAGGAAACGCACCCAGAATTGCGTCATGTACAAGACGATGTTCTTGTAGAATGAGTCTGGGGGTTAACGGACGTTATGAAATCGAACGCGCCCGTGGTTAGAAGGGAGGCGAGACGTACATAGGATGAGCTTGGAGAGACGGCGGTAGCTTCATGCGCCGTGCACGAGTAGCAGCTTCTTCAAGAACCGGAATTGCGAGATGGCGACGTCGGCGGAACGCGCGGCTTGGAGGCCCTGTTAATTGGAAGCAGGATTATCAGCGATGGATGGATGGGGTGAGTGGGTGGTAAGACGTACCTCAGCACCGGAGATACCAACGCCGACATGCGCAGCTTGGATCATTGGCACGTCGTTCGCGCCATCTCCAATACTCAACAAGATCGCCTTCGTGTTCTTCTTCACCAGCTTAACGACCAGCGCTTTTTGCAGCGGCGAGACACGACCTACCCATCAATCAGCGGCCATTATACATAGCTAAGGAAAGAGAAAGCAAACTTACAACAAACAACCGCCTTACACATAATCGCCAGCTCCAAAAACTGCTTCGACAGACTCTTCTCGAGCGCAAAGCCGAGGCTCTTCCCATCAATAATCAACGCTAGGTCCTCCACATCGCCAGACTTCCGCTGGTTCTTGAGTGCCGTGAGACGCTTCGTGATGAACTCTTCCGTGTCGTGTGCGTTTTGTTCATTTATGATCACTTGTGCAGGCAGCACATCCACATCAGCAAGCGTCACAAAGCCAAAGCAAAGGAAGAAAGAAAGAAATAGCACACCCACCATATTCATACTCTCCGAAATCAGCCGGCAACTCAACCCAATATTAATCGCCGTCTCCTGCCTATCCCCGGTTAAGACCCAAATCTTAATCCCTGCACTCTGCATCGTATGTATCGCGTCCGGCACGCCCTCCTGCAGCTTGTCCTCTATCGCCGTCGCGCCTAATAAGAACATATCCCGCTCGATCATCTCGGCCGCCTTGTCCAAGGCTTCGCCGCGCCCGTTGACTGTGGCAGCGGCAGCGGCGTAGCTTTGGGCCCAGGCTGTGTATTCCCCCTCGGGGATCGTGCGGGAGGCGATGCAGAGGGTGCGGAGGCCTGCGGTTGCGTAGTCCTATTCGCACACAACACAACGGTATCATTAGCCATCAATCCCACTGAACGATATAGAAGGAACGACATGCTTACCTCAAGCTGCTGCAACATCTTCTCCGTATACGGCTGATTCGGCGCGAGCCGCTCTTGAATAACCGTATCCGCGCCCTTACAAAACAGCTTGATGCGTCCATCCGGCGTGCGCACGAGCGTGGACATGCGTTTTCGCGTGGAATTGAACTCGCAGACGTTGAGGATCTCATATTCCGCTGTTGCGCCGTATATGTCGACGAAGACGGATCTGGGTTTACGGGTCTGCATATCACGTTGTAAGTGTTAGCTTAGATAGGGTGGGAGGGACGTACGTGGAACTTATACCCCAACATCTCCGCCCCAGAAACCAACGCCGCCTCGTCAGGACTACTCGCCTGATACTTGATCTGCCCGCCCTCCTTCACCTCCGGGATGACGGTGTGGCAGACTGCGAGGAGGGTCATGAACTCCTTCGTGACCTCTCTCTCCTGGTCGGCCAAGCTGGAGTGTGACCGAGAATGCGACGGCGGAGGGTCGTCGAACGGGTTTGAGGAGTTCGTTTGGGGCGCGAAGAGGGTGCGGAGCGCGGCGAATGTGCTATGTTGACCTGGCGCGTCTTCGACCTTGGATTCGTCTATCTCTTCGGCGTAGGATACCCCCGCTATGCACGCGATGCGGAACTCCTTTTCGTTTCGTGTTAACGTGCCGGTCTTGTCGCTGAAGACGTATTCGATCTGCCCCAGTTCCTCCACAAGGCTGCTGGTGCGACACAGCGCAGGCGTGTCCGTCGGCGCATAGTACATATCGAGGTCGGAGTTGATGAGCTGCGCCTGCTGGTACTTCACAACTTCCATCGTGACAATGAGCGAGATAGGGATGAGGTTGTTGTACAGGATGACGAAGGTGAGGATGTCGAGCACGAACGTCGCGGCTTTGCCTGACGCGGAGTCCGCGATGGCGAGGTACCATTGTTTGTCGGCGAAGAACCAGAGGCGGATGACGGCGCCGACGCTGGAGCCGATGCTGAGGGCGAGGAGGAGGATGAAGAGGAGCACGATTTGCGCGTTCACTTGGCGTTCGACGGCGGTGCGCTTTATGGGGGCGGCGGTGGCATTTCTGGATGGGATCACATTACATTAGTTGGTTCATTGGTAGGACTGTGGAATAGAACGCACCTCATCAACTTCGTCTCGTGCCCCGTATACACCACCAGCCCATAACACCACGGCGTGTTCCGTAGCTGCGCACCACGTAGGAGCATCTGATCAGGCCCCAGCGGGATCGTCTTCGGCACGCCATTGAGATTACGCAGCTCCATCGTGCCTTCAAAGGTGTACAGCGAGTTGTTCGGCTGTTCGTAGCGTAGTTGGCCGGCGAGGGTCTGCACGAGGTGCGGCGCGGTGAGGGTGGATGTATGGGGCGAGGCTTGTTTGATTTTGAGGTTAGTCTCTCTGTAAACGACGTTAGTAAGGCGAATGTTTGGGAGGAAAGGCCACGCACCCATCGAGGTTGGATGTTTCGATGTAGCAGAGGCCTTCGGGCTCGGAAGAGGAGATGAGGATGACGTCGGCGGGGATGAAGTCGTCGGACTCGATGCGCACGATGTCGCCTACGCGGATGTCGCGCCACGGGACTTCGATGAATGTGCTCGTGCCCGTGCGACTTAGGACCTACGAAGAGACGTTAGCCAGAGATGAGCAACAGGCGGGGGCAGCGTACCGTTGCGCGACGTGCGTTTAGCTCCTTATCTGATTGGTGACGTTTGAGATCTTCTTGGGATCTTTGAAGGCTGAGGCGAGCAGGACGAGGCCTAGCGGGAGGATGATCGTGTAGCGGTTCGTAGGGGAAACGCCAGGGTTTTGTTGGATGCAGGCGGTGAAGAGGAAGAAGACGTTGGCGTATTTCGAGAATTGCTCTGTAAAGTATCCTTGTTAGCTACGTAGACGATGCAATGAATACGACGCACCTGTTAAGAACTTGGGCAAGAACGTCGCAATGTTATACTTGCTCGTGCTAACATAATTCGAGCAATACCCCTCCGCCAAATTCACATGTTCATCATTCAACGCAATAACCCTCGAGGTCATCGTCGTCGTCAAAGAAGGGATCCAGCGCTTGGTTGGCGGTGGTCGGTGTAGCGGCGGAGGGCGGGTAGGCGGGTCGGTATTGAGAGGACGAGGCGGCGAAAGTCGTCGGCCATTAAGAGGCGGACTGCGAGTCGTTACAGTCGTCGTAGTCGTCGTAAGTAATGCGCAATGGCTTAGCGTGAGAATCCACCCTAAGCGCTCGGAGGTGGCGGCAGTGCTTCCGCAGGCGCAGCGGCCCAAGTCTCATTGCTTCCGTCCACTGTGCAGGAATAGTTCTTAGGATGGACATTAGGCGAAATGATCCAATAATATATATCGTATTATTTGAGGTGTGTAGGAATTATTTCTTTATCACTTAGTGAACACCTCGCCGTCGCAGCGCAGCCAGCTGAGTTCACATTTTAACAGCGCTTCCGGAATCTCTGGCTATGATGCAATGAACCTGATTTGTATTGCGACGTTTTTATCTCGTCGAAGACTGCGCGGCATCTCTTTTCCGGGCCGAGAAATTAATTATTTTTAAACAAGTGGTGGATATTCTAGGACGCCGATCTTCTAACAGTTCTATGTATTATTCGCTCGATAATTATTAAACCGTTGACTAGCATTCATCCATGGCAGTGACTTAGCAAGGCTTTTGCAGGATCAAGGAAGACAACTCTGAAGAAGATCGAGAACTCCTGAGCGTCGGTGTGTTTTGTCCTTTGTCCATATTCATTATTTCATCTCCATGACGACACCTTCGACGATCTAATAATATAGAATGGATAACGAAAGGTGTGAGTAAAAATACGTAGGGACAACCTTTTGCTTTTACTATTTTTACAACCATGGACCCTTACTAAGTACCTCAATACTTGAAATAGATTCTTCTGTAAACCGAACACCCATCGTTTCAGCCTTTGACATCCATTTCGCGTTCTCCATATGCAGTTCTTGCTCTCTCTCCCAGTCTCGAAGATCCTCAATTTCTTCTTCGGCATAAACCTCGTACTCCTCAGCGTTCTCTATACTTCTCGAATGAGATGCTTTGGAATCTCAAATAGATACAATCATAGGTAGCCCACAGATCATTGTTTCACTTAGGGCAGTAGGGCGCGCTGCGAGGTACAATATCAAGTCTTCGATTGACCAACCCGTCTTCCACAGCGTGATCCTTTCCAGTGAAGCCAGGATCGTACCACTCCCAAGGAGACTTTGAAAAGAGGTTGGGGGGAGAGTGCAGTCCAGAAAATCGAGACACTGTAATTTCTTGAAAGACGCCAAGACGAAACCTAGCTGATCTGCACACTTGAAGCTAAACGAATGAAACCGCAAAGCTTTCAACTTGGGAAAATTGCAACGGGCAAAGTTGTCAGTTATTTCTGGAGTGAGTGGATCCCAAGGCAACCATGGGTAACCTAATTTAAGGGATAAGGTGTGTAGTTCTGGCATGGTGATGCGGGTAAGGAGACTACAAAGGACCGGTTGCGCGGATATAAACAATTCTTCAAGCTTCGGAAATGCAAATGTTGCAGTAAGGTTTTTGAACCCGCAAACTGGGGGGAAAGCCAAAATGTTCAACGATAATCGACGGATATTAGGGAGACATTGATTGAGCATGGTAAGGTGCTGTGGATCGATGATCTCAGTGAACAAATCCCACAGACAATCGAGTCGATGATATCGTTTCACTTCACAGATATCTCCTGGCCAGGACGTAATGAGTTGTTCCACTGTGGAGAGGTCGAGGTTGGCAATTGCTTGAGATGTACCACGGGTGTAGAGAGATTTGAGAGAGCGTAGAGGAATTTCTTGTCCGGGTGGGAGCGATGATAAAATCTCGGCGATTGGGGACCACAAGAGCG